>OX388329.1:2855914-3001991 GCA_947579605.1 Athripsodes cinereus
TCCAAAGCCTGTTTTGCGAGATCGAGATGGCTCAACAAGTCTGCATTTTGCCTCACCCTGTGCTGAGCGAAGCATGAGCCGTCTTTCACTGATGGTCTCCATCTCGCACATCTCCGACAAATAAGATGGTAATACTCCCTTCAAGGCCGAAAACACCATCACACATATCTTATACTCCACTCGTTGCTTTACCCTTAACCAATGTAAGTTGTGCAAGAGCAATGTTGTTTCGGAAATTGCTCCCTTTTGTGACACCGAGGACCAGCTATTCTTTTATCTTTTTGATGGTCTTCCTTGTGAACGTGAGCCAGCTGGTGTCATCTTTGCAGCAATGTGGGCGATCCTGTTTTCAGCCATCCTGTTCACGTGATCTCTCTGGAATCGTCTCCTCTTCCTACTCCATCTCACTATGTCCTCCGTGTCGCATTATCTTTCTATTAATCTCAGTATTTCTGATTCTATCTCTGAGAGTTTTTCCCGCGATAGCACGTAAGGTTTTCATCTCAGATGTTCTGAGTAGGCTTTTGGTTCTTTCTGTATTTGCTCTTGCTCTTCTTACTATTGTTATTATTCATTTGCAAAAAATGCGATTGGTTGAGGCTCGATTATGCAAGCGTTCTCATTTCCCCGTTCCAACTGCAATAGACTGATAAATACTACCTACATACATTGTTACTCACGTTTCATGCATGACAAAGTGATTAGCATGGATGGAAGCAGTATGTATAATGTGTTATGTTTACAATTGTATGTTTGTACATAATATGTGATAATAATATTTGCCCGACTAGCTCCGACACTTGTCTTAGTAGATTATGTTTACAAACTGTCGTATTTATAATGTAACTATATTTTGTTCATCTCTTCCCAAGATTTTTTCCTCGAGACCTGCTGTTCTCCTTTATGTGGGATGATCAACTGGCTTGCTTATAGTTTTGACTTAATAATAATAATAACTAGACAACTTTTTTAAGATGCGCCGTTTTGTGGAAAAACCACCGCAAGGGTCCATTCAAGAATCATAACACCTCCTGAACAATAGGGTTTTTTTACTCCACCTCCACACTCTCCAGAGTTCGCAAATCATAGGGAATTTTGTTCCACAGCAACGGACCAGCTACACAGAAGGCACGATTATTAAATAATTTATTTCCATTGTTCCACATGGTCGTTTTTATTTTTATCAATCAATATCCGATATTATAATTACCTATTATTCTATTAAAAATTTACTTCGCGCATCATTACAGCTTTTGTCCTATGCGATGTGCAAAGAGATACAACTTAAATATAGTACCTGAAATAATATTTACAATATTTAAAACAAGGAAATCAAAAAAAAAAATATTACAATAATTCGTACTTTTTTATCATATGAAAATATACTGAATCATATTCCGCTTAAAATCGTAGATTAGGTATATGCAAATCAGCAATTATGTCGTTTACAATTTACGTGTATATGTATTAGCAGTAGATAGATATGTATGTGTCATTTGAGCGTGAGGCAATATGTTGATTCAGTTATACATATTAATTGAGTTATGTCTAATAGGAAAGGGTAAATTTAACATTACGAGCACCTGATGTGCGATCATTTTATTAGCCTGCAGCTAAATCGTTTGGGTCTATTTGATTCGAACATAAATTTACAAATTCACTCGTGCTGACGACCACGGATCAGCTGACATTACAACTGTTATATTTGACTAAGTGTTCCCTCTGACTTTATATTATGTCTGGTTTCAAATTTAAATTGAATCGGCTCATTACATTGTCTGAACTAGGGGTGAAAAGTCAACTAAATGCATTGAAAAGAAAACCAATTAACACTCGGATATTTCAGAACTCGTAGGATCCTGAAATATCCGAGTGTTAAGTGAATATGATGAATCAAGTGAAATCTTAAATATGTAATAATTATTATTATTATTAGTGGCATTTATAATGTGATAGTTTCGCGACATGATTAATAGAAACGAGTTTGTTTACTATATTTTTGAATTATCACCATTAATTTTAATTTCGCGACCGGTTTCGACACGTAAGTGTCATTGATGAGCACTTTGAAAACTGAGAACAAATATTTTTATTTCCTAATTAGAAAAGTAAAAACCGGTCGCAAAATTAAAAGTTATAGTGATAATTTAATAATATAGCAAGAAATTTTATGATATTATCCCATAAAGTAATTATTTATTTATACAGTGAACGGCTATAAAAGCCTTTGAGGCTTTAAAAGTATCGTCTATTAATATTGCAAATTTGTTTTAAAAACTCTTATATTGTCGGTGAATCCATAAAACTTCCTATGACTCATCAAGTCTATAGTTGTGAAATTCTCAAGAAATAATTATTCGAGAAATTTAGCGAGAAATTTCTCGGTAAATTTCTCGAAGTAGAGAATTTTACGAGATTTTTTTATTTTTTATTTAACAGTATAATAATAATAAACACTTTATTCAATCAATCAATAACAATGTACAAATGTTGAGACAATTTATCACCAATATAGCTACAATTAATTATGGTAACAAAAAAATTTTAGGTACCTACATAGAAAAAAGTGCTAACAACTGATAAAAAATCTTGATGGTTGACTCCCCACATGCCCATATTTAATTATAATAAAAATTGCAGGTACTTATGTACATGGAAAAAAGTGTTCATAACCTCTGATTTGGGCCTTAATCAGCCCCACAAATTTTTGGATCAATCAGGTTGGCTGCGAAGTATACTGGGCGAAAGGTAATACCACTAAGAAGAATTATGGAGAGTAATTTCTCTTCTATCAGAGGAGAATTTTCTCTTCTCACATCACTAGATGCGACGACATAATATACGCTGACATATCCTTCAAAATGTTATTGAGAGAAACTATCTAAATCACGTGTATTTAAAAAATGATTCTGAGATTGTTTTCGAATCGTACCTAGAAATTCAATAAACTCTAGAATATTTATTTATTGATACATTTTGTGACTTGAGAGCCTATTGCATAATAATAAAATTGACAGAAAAACTGCAAAATTACACAAAAAAAAATCGATTCAATCACACACTTTAAAAATTCAAAAATACATTAGAAACTAAAAAATACAAATTACATTAATTCCTTGCAATAAATATTCCATCAAATCTGACCCACTTTATATTTTTTTTTTAATATATTTATTTTATTCATAAATACACAGTATACATTGATATTACATTAATAAAACAATATAACACACAGTAAAAATGCTCCCTCCATAAGCAACTAAATGCTTGTGCGGAGGGTCGGATTTCAATTATAACATTAACACACATATAAGAATCAGCTAGAAATATTAATACACATATAAGAATTTGTTACATCTAAAAAATGTAAATCGTTAGGTAAATCAATTGTAGAAAATTAAAATTAATTTGCAACTATCAAAATTTTAAAATCTATTCCTCGTAATGAATCAGACACTTATAAAATGTCATCTAACAAAACTTTTTTTTATCTGCTTTTAAAATCTTAACAAATGCACGTAGGAGATTTTAGAATTTACTAACGATAATAATATTATCTTTCATTGCACAAGATGAGTTTTACTTCCGACATGAAAGTAATCACATTATTATGAGAGCGAAATCCCTGGCTTATTATTTAAACATGATTGTAGAAAAAATAATAGTTCCAATAAATCATTACGTACCTCGTACATCTACGTTCCAACATCAAACGCTTCTACTTATTAACTGTAGAAGCGTTAGATCTTGGAGTATTGAAATTGCATTGTAATGAAGTTAACTGATATCTGTATCCATTTCTTGTTCTATTCTTATCTATTTTATCTCGCACCTGATGCCAATTTGCAAGAAACTTCTATACGTAATGTATTTAAAGTTGAAAGTAAATTCATTTAGATTTATACCCTCTCTCACTTATGGATGTTTCAGAAGTTTAAAGTTTTTGCTTTATCAATTCTCTTCACATAAATTCATCCTTACAGTAGTATGGATGATAAAAAATAAAAACAGTTTTTATTATTGTAAATTAAGGTATACCTACTTACTGACTTCCTGCTAGCCTTTCTCCACTGCTGGATATAGCCCTCTTCAAAACATTTCCACACTTTTCTATCTCGAACAACACGACACCACTGTTTTCCTATCACCTGGACAATATCGTCGCCCCATCTTTTTTGGGGTCTTCCAACATTTCTTTTGTTCTCCCACGGCCTCCGTTCTGGAAGTCCACCTGCCATCCTTTCGCCTTGCCACATGACCAGCCCATTTCCTTTTCAGCTTGGAGACTTTATCTTCAATGTTGACAACTTTTGTCTTTTGTCAGATGGTTTCATTTCTATTAAGGTATATCTGGGTAATATTCCTTGAGTGACTTAATTTATTTATAAACAAATCAACTTGTGGCTCTATTGACCAGAACTTTAATTTAATATATGTATGTGACTTGACTTACCTCTTTCCACGATATATCTAAATCTGAAATATTTTTATGATAAGATTGCGATTTTTATGAGAAAAGGTCCTCTGGACCGTCGGGAATTTTATGAGTCGAATATTATTGATTATAATATCCAAAATAATCCCCAGCCAAGACTATCGTTTCTCTCTTAGCACAAAAGAATTTTGTACGTTTTTGCGAAATGATTCGTTGAGCTCTCGCAAAACTCCGTCGTAGAAATATTTGCAATTTCATAAAATATTTCGATTTCACCATTGTTCATATTTCGGGCAAGTATTTCAATTTATTCACTGTGTCGGTGTTTAGGAAGTAGAATTCCATAGCGAGATAAATAAAACATATGTTTTATTTTACTATTCGATTTATTTATGAGAAAAACGTCTTTCGTCTTGTTAGGATATTGTCAATCGTCAACATTGACATTTGTTAAATATTTCGATACTTTACACAGTAAATATCACCAGATCATAAAAATTATGATGTTTTGAACTTTAAATGTTCATATTATGGCAAAGTTTAACTATAAATGATATTTGTAATTGAAATCCTTGAAAATTGATATTATATCTTTATAAATTGTACTTCACCTAGACCTCAAAGATTAATCTAATATCTTAGAAATGTCAAAGAAATATCAATGGAAACCGGCTGTTCTGTTGACAATGGTATCAAATTTCATTCTAGAAAGACTGATTAAGCGGTCACTAAGATTGTCAGGCAAGCGAAGTCGCAGTATTTTGATATATATTATATTTTGATCTAAAATTCAAATCGTGTTCGATTCGGATCTCGAAAACAATGTTAAGTCATAACTATTTCAATCTTTATGTCTTAAACTCGAGACATAGTATTGTTCTGGTGGAACGAAATGTCACATTTCAAATATTAACATCGTGATCGATTTTTAATTTTACTTGCGTCATTGTCATAGTTTTTTATTTACTCGTGCGATATTATTCAACGATGGGTAGATTATCAAATAGATTGGTTAGCACTAGGTGGTAATTTAGCGTTGATACGGTAAATTGTTTGTATTGATTAAAGTTGCCAGCCAGTAATAACAAAATGATATTAAATTAACTATATTACTTATTGTCTCGCACTGTAGAATAGACTTATTGGAGATATTTAATGTTTGTTCGACTTCTTATTTTACTGACTGATCTTTTATTAGAACGCCCGTTGTGTGACGACACGTTAAATTATTGTTTCTGAAACGGTAAGGACTCCCTCCCGTAGCAATTTATTGTTTCTGAAACGGTAAGGACTCCCTCCCGTAGCAATTTATTTTGAAAGAATTCTATTAATTCGCGTATTTCGCCTCGTGGCTATCATTTATACTACATCTTAGTCTTCAAATTTCTCTGCATGATATAGGATAGAATGTCTCTATTGCGAGTACGTGTACAATTTTATCGAGAAATAAATGGATAAAACTGGATCGCCTACGGAAGAAATCCATCATGAGTGACTGTGGCACTACATATCTAGTCGCGACATATACAATGGGATATTCCTTAACGCTTTACCAGCTGTTGTGCCATTGCCTCAATACTGGAGAGATTTCTAGGTCCGAAACTCGCCCTCTGTACATTGGATTGTAGAACTGATATTTTTATGATACTTTGTATAGTGAATAATAAATTATATTGCGTATTTTATTTGTTATTGTATAATGAGTTATTGGAATAAATGTGGATTGATGGTAGTATTTCCCCAAAATAGTATGATATTAAAAATGCCCGTATGAGGAAATCCGGTGGGACGGACTTCTTCCAAAAATAGCTGAAAAAGGTTGAAAAAGAAATGTTATATATGTAATATCTTGGTAAGTATAATATCTATGTCGCATTGTTTTCTTATTCCGGTAGTAGAAAATGTCACATACCCTTTCTGTGTACACGATAATGTTTTTGATTCCATCAAATTCACTGTTGTCATTTATGTTTCCCTGTTCGAAATGTTTCAAAGTTGAAATTAAAAAACAAATGTTTTCTAAGTACATTGTTTTTCTTACTGAAAGAGTCGTCTTTTGTCTTATAGGGACATTGTCAATCGATTGACGTCTCTCAATAAAGAACATATAGTAGAAGAAAATATTTGTTTTATTTTTATTTTAATTATGGAATTCTACTAGCTAAACACCGACACAGTGAATATATTTCATTGTGTTTTAGACTTTACGTACCATCACAGTATCGTGTCTTCTATACAAGCCAAAAAGCTGAGCTTTACCTACAGTATCGTGTCTTCTATACAAGGCAAAAAGCTGAGCTTTACCTGAAATTTTCGTGCTTTTTCCAATTCTACCTATATATTTTAATATTGTAACGTTTTTGTCCATACTTCCGGATTTTTTCGACTGGAGTCGGTACTGGATGAAAACTTTAGAGATTTAAAATATACATAGTGAAATTTAAACAGTATTTTATTTTTTATTATTTAAAATTATTTATATTATTCTTTCTTTCCCTTTCATGACACATGCTTTTAGTAGCTTACTGTGAAAGATGTATAAGGTTGTATTTGGGTTTATAACAAAACCTAGATAAATCTTTTAATTTATTTTTTTTATATATTATGACGTGGATGTAATTTCTTCATATTGTCAAATTGTACAGTGTCATTGAGGTGCTTTGGCACGTAAACGACACTCTAATGCCCAGAAATATTAATAATATGTTCAATAATTATATGATATATCTTTTATTCATTCCACTTGTTGGAGATACTATGGTGTTATAATAGTAGGCGAGACTACCCGTACTAACACCTGCTATGGACACAATAAAAGAAAAGCAGTATCATTTACAAAAAACACAAGCACAGAAGATGTAAGAGGAGAGAAGTCGAGTTAGAAATCCCTGACGATGATCTCAAAAGGCGGGTCGAAACGCAGGATTCATATTAAATATATACGCGATTGCAATCCCATCCCGAAGAACATATTTGTTAAAATCACCACGAGAACCTAAATAGAACGTGTTTTCAGTTTTTGGCGAAAACAAGGTGTGCGGTACGAATTAATCTCAATTTGAAGTCACAAAAATCGAAGTCATTTCGATGGATGTCTTATACGGTATTGTTGTAGTTTCAGTTTCTTCACAACTTTTGAGCATTATGTAGTACGTGTTGTATATTGGCTAACTACGGTCTATACATGCTGCTACTTACAAGCAGGTTCACAGTTCTGGTGGAATAATAATATAAGTATTGATTTTACTTACCCCGTCACGGCAGGCATAATGACATCAGGTACTTGGTTCTGCTGATGTCTGACTTCCACTACCATATTTACCGTATCACTATAATACATACTTATAATAATAACCAAGACGGTCGTCTACTTAGTATGTACATTGCTGTTACTATGCAAGATTCTCTGCAGAGAAAGATAGACATTAAAAGAAACCTTCATAATAACAAAAAATATGTTACATCTACAATAATACATCGTCGTTGCATATTCATAAAGGGGTAAGTAGATTTATAAATGTTTTGACATTTCTAGAATTAACTACTTCTTTTGACTTTATGTACATTTTTTATCACGGTTTTTAGTATCAAATATTAATTTCTAATGAACTGTTTTTTTAAAGAGTACCCCAAATAAAAATGTTCACACAAAGACCTCTTTTGGAATATGTAACGACGATATTCGTAAAAACAAAGTAATCCCTTTTAGATCTCTAGCAGTAAAGAAATTTCACTCTCTGGCTAGACAATTTTTTTTTGAGTAAAAGTATTTTTTTAACGCGGCGGCAGAATTGCCATCTATACTTCTCAGCATTATACAACCAGATAGGTATTCATATGATCAGTCATGGACACACAAAAAAATTAACAGTCTAATGCCGGGAAAAATTCACCTATCCAGATATACAGGATATCGAAAGATTCGGCTCAAAACGCGGGCTCTAAATACCAGCATTGTGCCTGAAATATCTGTGTTCAGGAACATTCTAACAATATTACAAGTGTTTATTACAATAGATTTTTGAATTTTTGTGTATAAATTAACTGATAATTCAATTTTTGTAAATTATTTATTAAAGATTTCGGAGTTACCCCTGTAGCTGACATGACTAAAGGTATTATATAAACGGACCTAGAACGCCAAATATTTTTTATTTCTCCTGCTAGTTCTGTATATTTACCTACGTGTTTTTTCTGCGACGGTTGTCTGTATATTATGTGTATTTGGGACGGCGATGCCGCGATTGTAATTGAGATCAAACTTGAAACAATCCCTGCACGAGTTTTTCGGTACTTTTTCGTGAATTTATCTTTGTTACAAATTCACGAAATATATTAGATACCTATGAGTCCATGGTATCCAGGATTTGCATTCAACAAACCCCTTATATCTTCAGTAGTTGGTAATTTACTATATTTAATTTATAGTGATCACTGTAATTGGCAAACATTACTACTTATTGAGCGAAGCTGAGTTTAAAGTTGTGTTAGAAACTTTCGGAGATAACTTTATGCAAGATTGTGGGTTTCAAAAGCTTGGTGGCATGACACGTTATATAATTGCACTATAAAAGCTCTCATTGTGATAAGTTGTGAAATCTTCTATTATCTTTAATTTAAATATTTTTATTAATTTTTATAAGTCGTGCGTTAGTCTTACTCAACAGTAGGTAACACAAAACAAAATAATAATAAATATTTATTTTATTTTATTTGATAATTTAAATATTTTTAAACTGATTTTTTCTTTCATATTGCACCATTTTTGAGTAAAATTTATTAGAATTATGTTAAGAAGTTTAGCAGTAGGTACTCCTTTCAGTAAGTTTTCAGGTGGCCTTTAAAAGGCATGTCTTCGAAAAAATTAAGACATTCATATTTTACCTCTTAAATTCAGCAGTAATATTAGATTAGCCACCCATCCTGAATGTCTTAATTTTCTGTTGGCACGGAGAGGACAGCTTACATGTTTGTGCATACATGCGGCCGGTCTGCTGGTTACCTCACTTGTGTGATAAACCGTGATGGGATAGTAGTAGTTGTAGTAGTTATAAAAGTTTGAATTGTTAATCTATATAAATTAAGAAATAAAGTGATTATTTAAAAAAAAAATTACCTCTACAAACACTTTATTAAAGTGACTCGAATTTAGATATGTTATACTCGTATCTTTTTCAAACTTTGCCTAGCAACGAATATACAGTTCTTTGTGTACTAAATAAAGTTTACAATTGGGCAAAAATTACAATCGTGTATAAGTTTTTAAAGTTATACTTATTGAGCTGAACTGTGAATAATTTTCTGAGAAGGTATCATATATGATTCTTATGTACACACTTACTGCGGCGCATAGTAAAGTTTAATGTGTAAGAGAGAAATCGATGGAACTTTATTGGTATTTGGATTGTTGGAGCTAATTACGTATGCTGTGACGGTACTCTATAGAAGAGTAAAGGCAGTAAAATAAAGAGGTAAAAGAATAATAAAAACTCCCCTAAATCGACACTTGGCTCTAGAAATAGACGCTTGTTAAAATATTGGCCCGTGAAATAAAATCGTTCATTGTTTCCTGGGTCTGCTAGCTGTAGATAATAATGATATATGAATTGTATTAGCACGTATTATAATAGTAATAATTTCTTTTTCACCTTCAAGGACCGTACGAGTTTCAACATTATACCCTCTCAATAATTCCTTACATAAGTGCTTTGGCTCTTTGTAAAGTTAAAGCTTTTTACAAAAGTCGGCTAATCTAATATAATTATATAAAATTCTCGTGTCACGGTGTTTGTTATAATACTCCTCCGAAAAGGCTGGACCGATTTTGATGAAATTTTGTGTGCTTATCGGGTAGGTCTGTTTTTTACGCGGCGGCAGAATTGCCATCCACACTTCTCAGCATTATACAACCAGATAAGTCTCCATATGATCAGTCATGGTCACACAAAAACTTAACAGTCTAATGCCGGGAAAAATTCACCTATCCAGATATACCTACAGGATATCAAAGGATTAGGCTCAGAACGCGGGTTCAAAATTTTGTATTATTAATTTTGTTTTGTATTATTATTATTAATTTTGTTTACTATTAGATTTGTTATAATGTATTAATTGATATTATGTATTGTATAAAGGCTTATGCCGTCTATTGATTAATAAAAAAAAAAGAAAGGTCTGAGAATCGGCCAACATCTATTTTTCCGGTGGTCCACCCCGAATTTTTTTATTTTATATTTAGTACAATTTCTTTTTAATTATTTTATGATGAGGCATTAAAAAATACATACAGCCCTAAATTTTCACCCTTCTACCATTAACCCCTTCTTTTTAATAGCGATTTGATATTAGTGTACGGCAAATGTATGTGGCAAAACAACGTTGCCGAGTCAGCTAGTATTGTTTATAAAATCGTTCGTAATGAATAGGAATAAAGTACAATGTATTAAACTGCAATATTCGTGAATTTGACACATATGAAATTAATACATGTTATATGATTTATTATTATTTATCGTGTCGAAACCCAGAGAAAAAACCATCAAACTGATCTCCAGTACTGCGCAAAACGCACAGCAGGTGGAGATGCGTCAAAGATATCCTCCATAGTGCAAGTGACAGGGCACAATGGACATTCCAACAAGTGTGGCATAGTCTGTGCTGCACCACAGCCACATACTCCGGATTCGTCCTGTAGGAAGCCCCATCGTTCTCTATTGTCGCGGCAGTTTCCTACACCAGATCTCAGTCGATTTAGGGTTTTCCATGTCCCATAGTCTAGATCGCCTCCTGCAGCAAGGTGTTCTTGGGGTAGGAAAGGTTCGCTTATTTGCGGATCCTCCGCCCACCTACGTAGGCGTTCAGAGGGAGCAGGGCCCGTCAGTGAGGATGAGGAGTTATATGATTTATTATTATAGGTACATACTTTAAAGCAAACATTGCTCGTAGAGAAGTATAACCTAACGGCGCGGCGCTGATCTGGATAAAAATTTACAAATTTCGAATCTACTACTGCTGTTTTAAAATACTTATGCAATGCTTGTTTCGCGAAAGTGAACAAGAGGAATTAAGCACGAGATTTCTCGATACTTTACCATCTGGCTTTCGAAAATAAATACCGCAAGTATTGTGGGATGTCTTGTGTTATCGGTTATCTGTTTAGTACTGAGAAATTAAATACGCATAATTTCCCTCAATGAATGCAAAATTGCATAAGAGCATTTGTTACTGTATTCACTGTGTGGGTGTTTAGGTAGTAGAATTCCATATCGAAATAAATAAAACAAGGTTTTTATTCTACTATTGTTTTATTCTGTGAGAGAGACGTCTTTCGTCTTATAAGGACATTGTCAGTCAGTCAAGATGTACGAGTATGTGCATGTGCATTCGAATGAGTTTAGATATACATTTTTTTAGATTCCCAAAAATGTTTGTTTTCTATTGTGAGATACTTAATGGAACTTTCCGAGTTTCTTTGAATACTATTTTTCAAGAGACTATAAGCATTATCATACATTATGCCACTCCAGTCAGACTTAAAAACACATTTCTTAATTATGCAAGTTCATCGAGAAGTAGTGAATAGTTCTTGAATCTTCCAGAATATTTCAAATTGTCTAATCCCTTGCAATTGTATTAAGTAACAATATTCATTGTTCTAATATGAGTAACAAGTATACGACGTTGAACTTTGTGATTTTAGTGTATGAATTTAATAGTACTTACGGCTCTTATCTTAATACTACCAATTCTTTCAGAAAATTGGGAATTATTTTCTTTACCGAGGCAAACAAACTCCAGTGGAAATGCGACGACGCAAAAGGTTTTCACGTAATTTATCATATTTAATTGAAATGGTTTTTGAAAAAACATGGCGCATATTTTTTGTCCCAATTAGAGCAGTGGAATACAAGTTGCTAATAAAATGTTTACATTTCGATCAAACTTTCTTTAATCTCGAACCGTCTAAAACAGCAAGGATATTTATTTTTATTGATTCGTCATTTAATTCAGACAGTTTATAATTTTATATATTGATACACTGACAGTTTGTTTATTTACAATGTTACATAAAAAGCGTTAAACACGTTGTAATCTGTTGTTGGAAACACCTAGCATGTCAATGCGTTTTTAAGCTTTCTTCAGAAGCCCTCTGTAATTGCGTCTTCTCGGAGGAAGCAATTTAAAACCTTGAAATATTTTGAATAGTTCTATACATCCTTTTGTATCCATTGTTTTTGATCTTTCCCTTACATTTCTGACTTAATGATTTTTTTCATGTAAACCGTATGGTTATAAAAAAAATCCGAATCACGTGTTATTTATTATGTTATACCAAGTTTTTTTCATATCATTTTTCTATAAGCGATTTCTTTATAACAATTCCAGTCCAATCAAGTGGACATTCGTTACAACTGAATGTTACTATCGGCAGGAAAACATTTTTAAACTAATAAATTTCGTATGGTTATAAAAAAAATCCGAATCACGTGTTATTTATTATGTTATTCCTAGTTTTTGTCATATCATTTTTCTATAAGCGATTTCTTTATAAAAATTCCAGTCCAATCACGTGGACATTCGTTACAACTGAATGTTAGTATCGGCAGGAAAACATTTTTAAACTAATAAATTTCGTATGGTTATAAAAAAAATCCGAATCACGTGTTATTTATTATGTTATACCTAGTTTTTGTCATATCATTTTTCTATAAGCGATTTCTTTATAAAAATTCCAGTCCAATCACGTGGACATTCGTTACAACTGAATGTTAGTATCGACAGGAAAACAATTTTAAACTAATAAATTTCGTATGGTTATAAATACCTAGTTTTTGTCATATCATTTTTCTAAAAGCGATTTCTTTATAACAATTCCAGTCCAATCACGTGAACATTCGTTACAACTGAATGTTAGTATCGGCAGGAAAACATTTTTAAACTCATAATTTTCTTTCTTGGCTTTTATTGAATCTACAGCGATGGTCTAATTTCTTTCTATAATTTCTTCAGTCATTTCCGTTTCTGAAACCTTTGATCTATTTGATCAAGATATTGAAAAACCATTTTGAAACCAGTTTCTATGTATTTTTAGTGTAGAACGAAATGCCTCTTGTTTGATTTTAACCTACAATGAATTAAACTTATTCGTTTTATTTTTACAGACATTTCAAGTTTCCAAGCATTCTTCAACTACGTGGACATGCGCGCTCTGTTGGAGAACTTCTGCGTTTATCACGTGAATGCTCCTGGACAAGAGGAAGGTGCCCCCGCTTTTCCCGATGAGTGAGTAATGCCTTTCATTATTAATCAAATGTATCCTTTACTGTTTGCCTGCGAGAAAAATTATATTATATTCTTAATTGCGATACAATTATTTGATTGTACAATTTACTATGCAAACTTTACTTCTACTAAATCGGCTACAACCATAGGCGACCAAATAGACCAAAAGGTTATAATGTTCTTCTGAGTTACGGCAATGTTATACCACTAACGCCTATAAGGTTTTGTCCATAGTGATCCGTGTTTCAACCTTCATTACCCGAAACGACGATAAACTGAAAAAGTTTATACAATGTTATGGATCGTATTACAACTATTTCTTTCAGTATTATTATCTCATAGCAACGTGTAGAGTAAATAAAAGCTACAATGAATTTGACAAAAAGTTTTTAACCAATTTTATAGTGAAATTTATACAAAAAAGTTACGAAATCTTATCTTTCCACCGTCTTCAAATATTGACTACGTCATAACAACAAGTAAGCGACCACAGTTCCAATAATGATAAAGACAAAAATTATGTAGGTACAGTGTCAACGAAAAGTTTCTTCTTTCTTTATCTTGGACTCTGTCAACAGATTACAGGGTTTTTAAAGTCAGTCAAGAAATCTAACTTTTGCAGGTAGTCTTTGACGCTGAGGATTTTTTTAATTTTTTTAATTTCAACGAATATTATACTTTGTTAAGTATACTAGGTAGTAGGTACCACTGTTTAATTACTTTTTGATTAGATACCGCGAATCGAGAGTTGTAATTATATTTATCCGAGGTATATTTTCTGGGGAAAGGCTTAGACGCGACTCGATAAAAGATTTGGAATTAAATTTATATTTAAGACTTAGGAATTCATTAAAATTAGTATATTATATTATTGCTGTAGAAAAAATACATTTAATGACAAAGATGTATAAAATTTCTAGCATGAAGCGTGATACTCGTCACTTAGTACAGTCATCCACACTACGAAACCAAATAGACCATTAAAGGTCACGTGGTCTTGTCTATGGATTTGCTTTGGCTTGGAGGGCAAACCGTCAGATTGCGCAAATCATCCTTGTGGGATGTTATGCCAAAAGAGAAAAAAAAAGTCAGACGACAAAGTAATAACAAAAACGACCAAGTTTTTTTTATTATTAGGTATTCTTTAGGCGTTCCACCCAATATTGAGTGATTTTGCATTACTGACAGTTGGAAGGATAATACCTACATGACAACGCTCTTCTTTGAAATAATTTACTATCTGAGATAGCATGTGTTATGGTACTTTATCTCTTTTTCACGCATAGTTAGAACTTCGCAGTTAGAAAGTGATTGTTTTGTTTTTGTTCCGTTTTTGTCCTCCAAACATTTTTCTCTGACGTCATCCTTTAATGGTCTATATCTTAATCTCATTTAAAACAGCAGTCTACAGAGGTTTTCTCTAATTTGAATGATCGAAAGATTTTACATCTAATTTGAATGCATTTCTCTATAAAATTATTTGTATTGTGATCAATGTGCAACGAAGAATGAAAAAATTAATAAAAAAAAAAAAATACTTGCTTACTAGCTTGCATTGTTTATATTGTTTGTGGTCTTCATTTGTGATTTGATAATGTCAAAATTTGTCATGACAATTTCCGTAAACCCATTTTTTAATTTGTTTTACTTTTATTTTTAAGATAGATAGAGTTTTATATGTTCCGTAAAATATTCATATTTTTTATTGTAATCATTTTGTTAATGGCTTTAAGCTGTATGATGTTAAAATAAATAAATAAATACGTCCAACTAACCATCGCCAGAACATTCCGTCCTCAGCAAGATTTGAATCCAAAACTTTCATACTGCATGTATTTACCAATACAAATAAGGCTACGTGACGTCATCTTTATGTATTGTAATTATATAATACACTAGTACCAATTCTGAATCTTGATGAACTAACTAAACTAACTAATAATAGTTGATTAATATTAGTCATTATAGTACAAATTCGTATTCAGTATTAGTTACGAACTATAAACAACTATAAACTCGATAACCACCAAGGGCAAACGGTAAAATCTATCGGACAAACAAATATTAGTCGGTGATGCCCGCAATAAAAAATGTTTTTCACGTTCCGATTTACACTTCTGGCAACAATTTAATAGTTGTCGCGCGTGAAAATTATGGAATGTCAGATTTGCCGATATATTTTGACGTTCGCATTTGCGTCGGTGGTGGTATAATTTTACAATTTATACATGCTAAGAGTTGCCCTAAAAATATAAATTTTTAGTTTTAATTGAAAAAAAAAACAACTTAACACTTCCAAAATATAGCAATATTCTGCGGTAAAATGACAGCAACTAATAATATTCGCACATTAAAAGTCGCGAATAAAATTCTGTCAAATCCAACTTATTTTAGTCGTCGGCTGTCAACTAAAATTTCGTTCTGAATACGAAATCCATAGATTCTCGAAATGTATAGTTGTACTAAGGTGTCAAAATGAACTAGCTAACTAAATAAGTTTTAGTACGGAAAACTGTGAATACGAAATTGAACTAACTATCATGACTCAACTGTCTCCTCACACTTAGTTAGTTCAACTAAACTATTTTATGATTCAGAATTGGCCATACTGTGTGTTTTATAAGTTTACATTGTGAGTGTTAATAAATTTGTACTGTTTATCGAGTTTCTCTTCCCTTTATTCGAAAGTTCGACATTCCTGGGACTGCTCCATCGATTAAACGATTAACGTATATGTTTTTCTTTCAACAGTTTGGTTTCTTAGAACATATTTTATTTACTTTACTGTTTCCAACTTGAACAACTCCCATCAAAAACCATAGATATATTTTGTGGATAAATGGACTAACATTTCTGGCAATAGACAATACACAAATCTCAAAACATTTATGGCCACGAATACTAGTAATATAATATATATATATATAGCTAGTTTCTTTTGAATATCATATTTTTGTTGTTGTAGACATACCTATACTGTTTAATGAAATATTTAAAACAGAAGATCAACATTACTACAATAGCATATATACATAATAAATTTATAAAATAAATGCAAATTGTAAATAAAGAAATACCTAAAAACTCTTGTTCTATCCATGGAGCACCCGACAAAGAATTTGCTTCCTTCTCCTTTGCGTTATTTTTCGAGTAAACTACAAAAGGTAGATGTTTGAAAAAATAAAAAAAAAATACGTTTTAAATTAATTTATTTCAAACTTAAAGTTACAGCTGAAATTACATAATAAACACAACAATAATTGTACAAAATAAAAGACAATTACAACTTAAGTTATATAATACAGAATGATAGTTAAAAAAGCAAGTAATGTAAAGCAATAATGGATATTCAAGATAATTAAATAAATATACATATATTTTTTTTAAAGAGGTATATTAATAAGAATATAAAAGAAAGAAAAAAAGCAATGATATAAATTCAATTGCAGGTGAGCATTTTTAGGACTAGGGAGAGGGAAAAGGAAGGGAATGGATTATGTTTAGAGATTTGAGTAATCATCATCATCGCCCTCAACGCTCCTCTCGGGAGCACAGGGCAGAAACCAGCCTCCTCCATTCAGAGCGTCTCTGTGCCAATTGCGTCACCTCTTTCCACGACATTCCTTGCGCTCTGATATCGTTGTCATTGGAACGGTGTACTGTGAAAGAGGGACGCCCGGGCCGACGGAACGACGATTTGAGTAATATTTATGATAAATTCAGCAATAATGGTTTCTACCCATCTGAATATCGTAATTTTTTGTTGGCACGGAGGGGACAGTTCGCATGTTTATTTCGTGCATCTAGTCTGTTGATCACTCCACTTGTGGGGTATGCCGTGGTAGTACAGTATAGTAGTAATATTGAAAATTCCTTAACAACTTTTCACGCTTCACACGCACAATTTATTGATTTTATCATCCTACGGCTAATAGCCTTTAGCAAAATTACTATAAACATTTGCACGTAAAATTGAAAAATTGGTCAGGTAAAAAGAAATCGTGTTATTAATTAATCTCGTCCAAGTTATTCCCGACCTTTCAATACTGTTGTGAATCATAATTATAAGATCATGAGAATGTCCCCAGTAGTGTGTTGAATTCACTAAGATGATAATATTACAAACCCGGAAATCTTTTTCTTGATAAAGACCACAATGAAGATTAGAAATGTAAATTTATCCGTCAATTTGTGAATTATGAAATTTAGCTCTGAGATCCTGAAATGTAATCAAATTCCATGATTACGTTTCGTCCTGAGGCAGAAATTTCCACCGAAAAGTATCTATATGTAAAAAATCAAATCATCGTTTGAATTTTGTGAATATTTCGGCAAAATTTTCATTTCGGTACATACCTAATAAAAATATCGGATATCAGATGGATTAAATTTAACGAATGAAGAATATTTAATTACAAGTCAAATCGTAGCTACATGCACTGTATAACCAAACCGATTACTATATTGAGAAAGATAGAACGCAAAAATACAAATACTTATGTCCTTGCTGGGCGTATTTTTGAAACTTTCATATACACGATACAGAAAGACATTATTAGGTGTTTTAGGGTTTGTAGACTATACGGGAATGAAGTATACAAACTCACTAAGAAGCTGGATCAACTCAGACTGAAGAAGACTCGGCTACTATGCAGGTTAGCATTCCTTCTACGCTGTAGATACACATTAAGGGTTGCACCTTCCTTCACCTAAGGGCTATCCCTGACAAAATCCTCCCCAAAATTAAATACAGCCGTTAATGTCCATCGACTCCTTTGTTTTACAAAGAAGAACTTAAAATTAACTTACAGTTACGTATTTACTACGTAAGTACTAGTTGTTTGCCTAAATTAATACAAAGTAAAATACAAAAACGGAAGTGAAACATGGACTCTGAAAGTAAACGTGATGAATCGGTTAGAAGCATTCGAAATGTGGATACACCGAAGTATGCTTCGTATACCTTGGACCGAAAAAGTCAGTAACATCGAAGTACTTAGGAGAGCCGGAGCCAGGAGAGAGCTGTTGTCGATTATCAAAGTGAGGAACGTCTCATATTTGGATCACGTGCTGCGTGGAGAGAAGTATCGTCTCCTCCGCCTTATATTGGAGGGCAAGATAGAGGGAAGACGGGGAGTTGGCAGAAAGCAGATGTCCTGGCTGCGCAACATTAGAGAGTGGACCGGAATCCGGACAGTGGATGACCTGTTCAGAGCAGCACAGGACAGGGAGATTTTCGCCGGGGTGATCGCCAACGTCAGGGGGACCTGACATGGCACAGAAAGAAGAAGAAAATACAAAAACGGCTTTGGAGACACCGACATCACTCCATCTTTCAGACTCGACGCATTATAATATATTATCTTCTCAGCAAATATTCAAAACAACAGATTCCGCCCTAGTGAGAGAAAGAATTAGACACACGCGCAAAGACAAAGGAGGGAGATCAACGAGACGCCGTAAACCCGGAAGAACATCAACATCTAGTAAGGTATTAATGTTGACAATCAATTTAGCACTGACCTCCTAATCATCATTGACACATTTGATTTAGAAAATTACATAGAAGTACATTCAACAGCAAGACATCTATGTGAATAACCATATTTATCAACACAAATTAGACTTTTTTAGTGCCAATGGTTTATCCTTGCTTTTATATAAATATAATAAGTGGACGCGATTAGACAACAGCAGTCCTTATGCTCATTATCGGGTAAGCAACACCACTGCATAGAATTATTCAAAACTTGGAATAATTTGAAATTGTCTATTAGTCTCACGTTTGCATTGCAAGCCTAAATTTTCTCTCGGATTACCATAGTTTTGATCGTTTTTTCTCGGTTATCTATTAAAAATCATAAAATTTAAATTCAACCGTCTATTTTTGAGGGAAAAATCATTTTAATCATTTACTTATTTCATTACATATATAATTTAACTTTAAATTTAAATCAAATCATTACATATATAATAATTAAATTATTACATTACATTACATATAAATAAGTTAAATCATTACATATATAATTTAACTCGGTCACATATTAATCAATACAGATTCAACAATATGTACAGACTTTTTAATTAAAACTATTACCAAAAGAAATAATCCCCTTTATAGATAGATACAAGTCTTGTGTAAAGAATAAGGCAAAGAAAGACAACTTTACCCTCAAGTCCCGTCCTGGGCACTATCAAATAAGGTGACGTTGTCTTTTCTTAACCTTATAATGATAGTTCAATTCGTTAAAATTTAAATAAAAATAATGTTCTTTAGATCTTATTTATTTATTTATTCATTCTTTACTGTACATTGATTACTAACAACTAGGTACATAAAAGGATCAATATAAGGAGGACGAGTTTATCGCAAAGGCACGATCTCTTCAAACTTACTCAAAGGTTTAAAAACAAATATTAAATTATAATGTTTAAAAAAGCAAAGCATAGAAGAAAAAAATTATAGTCATAATCTTACAAAAAATAAAAATATTTTAATGAAATACTTTTAAACAATGAATAAACAATATTATTCACAATTAAAATAATAAAACGTACTAATGTATTAGGTTTTATATTATTTATTACATAAGATTGCATGAAATGAAAAATAAATGAAATTAATTTCCAAGTCTGAGATTTTTGAAAAGCACCCTGAGTTATTACCGCTTTATTTGAGATGCAATAATGGCGAATGAGCATATTTCATTTAATGCGAGGGTAATTTTTTATTTTCCCCCATTCTAGTCAGCTACAAAGATAAATTAATGTGTCATTTTAGTTTCTTAGGAATTGTATTTTACTGTTGCTGAATATGAAAAAATATTTTATTCAGATATTTCTTGAAACCTTTCAAAAGATTTGAATATAAATATTTTAATGCGTAATATTTCAATCGATTGGTTTTGTCTCTATATATTATAATATGTATATATTCTTACTTATTTACTGCAAATCCTCTTCTTTCCACTGCTTTTCAAAACTTTTCAATATTTTTCTTATCTCGAGCAACACGATACCTCTGTTTTCCCGTCATCTGGACAATATCGTCAACCCGTCTTTTTGGGATCTTCCCACACTTCCTCTGTCCTCCCATCTCTGTCTTCATCTGAAAGTCCACCTACCATCCTCTCGCCTTGCCACAAATCCTCTTCTTTCCACTGCTCATCAAAACTTTTCCATACTTTTCGATCTCGAGCAACACGATACCAACCACCGTGTTCCCATCATCTGGACAATATCGTCAACCCGTCTTTTTTGGGATCTTCCCGCACTTCCTCTGTCCTCCCATCTCTGTCTTCATCTGAAAGTCCACTTGCCATCCTCTCGCCTTGCCACATGATTAGCCCATTGCCATTTCAACTTGGAGACTTTGTCAACATTGGCGACGACTGTTGTCAGATTTATTATTTTGTCTCTCAAGCTATATATCTGTACCATTACTTAAGCTCTCATTAGTGGGGCTGCCAGTAAAACTAACTGTAATAATAATGAACATCCAAGTTGTCCTCTCTGTTTCAATAAGAGGACAACTTGGATGTTCATTACATTCATGTATTTAAAATATTTAATGTCGTGTTCGTGATGATCCACGAACACGTGTATTTCACAGGACAGTCGAAAACCTACAAGAAAGATTGACATACCTAATTTATTCCTAGAGTTCACGGTGTACATCCAGGGAAAAATTTCGTATTTCATAATATAGATTTTTGGCTTGTCAGTTTTGATACTTGTAAATATTTCCCAATATCTACGAGTATAACTCATACAAAACTTACACTCAAGAAACACCACTACATGAAGGACTTTTTCCCAATTTCGAGGTCTTATAACATTCAAAAATATTTTCGTTGAAGTCTTCCAAAAGAACTGCCTCTGACAAAATGTTCTGTAAAATCAACCCTCAATTTCCATTGAATGGGGAACTTTCACAAAAAAAATTCAGCTCAAAAAATAGTACAGAAAATTAGAAAAATTATGTATGGTTCTTTTTATATTTTCAAATGTGCATTTTTAAGGCTTTTATCACCATTTGAAAAAAACAATTTTCGCACTTTGCCGCAAAAAGGTACACTCGTTGCGGAGCACTGTGTTACGTCATCAGCCGCTACAAACAATACTAAGAGTGAAATTTGTGCCAATACAACATAGCGCCTAGCGACGTCACAACGAGATAATTCAATAACAGAAAATATGGATTTTTAAAATGAAAATAATGAACGAAAGTTTTATTTTATCGTTTCTTAGGATATTCGTGATCAGCGTATATTTATTAATATGAATTGATAACATTTATTCATATTTCTTACTTATGCATGTTCCCCGTTAAATGCTCACTACAACACTTGCTACTACGAACATTTTTTTATCTTGTCTACCAACCCACCATGAGTTTCAAGGAATGTTACATTTCACACTAATTTTAACTAACGTCTATGGACTAGTAGAATAAGTTTTCAACTACGCAGTAACGTCACTAACGGTGGCGCCTTCCAATGACAAGTCATTTTCAAAACACGACAAACTTGCTTTTATAAATAGAACAATATGTCAATGAATTAGAGCATTATGATTTTTAAAGGAAATTTTATATAAGTTTTTAAGTGACAATTTATCGCTAAACTCTGACACAGAGTGAAGTAAAACGGTAGGTGTTTGTTAGTGAAGTGGAAAGGATTTTGATATGATGATATTGTACAGCATCAACTATACGGCGCCAATTAGATAGGGACAATTTATCTTGTGATGAAAATTATCATAAAATGTTAGTACATGTTACAAAATAAACAGGATTGTGTACTTATATTGTTATTCCATCGGAAGATGTTGCGTAAAATGTGCCTTGGAAATATGGTGACGGTTTTTTTTAATGAAAATATTGAAGGCTATTCACGTCATTCAATAAATTTAATTCGGCGTTAAAAAATGCTACGTACACACAGAAGAAGACTTGTGTGTTCGTTACGTATAATAAGCTCGCCGACTGCTCCATTTTTGGAATATGGCATTTTTTTTAATTTTATTTCATTGGCACATCTACAGGTTTTACACAAATATAATATATTACAATTTAAAATCATATTAACTCATTTAAAGATTGCACATTTGTATCCAAGTATACTTACATAGTTAAAAAGAAAGTTAAAATAATAATGCAAAACCAAATACTAAAATACAAAAGAAGAAAAACAAAACAACAACAAAAGAAGTTACTTCAAAATAGACATGACGGTATAGCTATTTTTTTTAAAGATACATCTGGGTTTTGTTATAAACCCAAACACAACCTTATACACCTTTCAAAGTAAGCTAAAAGCTTGTTTCATGAAAGGGAAATTTGCCGGCATCTGGGATCGAGCCATGAATCCCCTGTTCTGAATTCTAAATAGAGAGGAAAATATTTTTTGTCTCTTATTTTTATCAAATTCAAATATGTTTATTGAAGAATATTTGCACTTTTTGTACAATTCATATAGTTTTTCAACAACAACATAATACTTGTACAATTCGTTCCTTTAAAGTTGAACAGAGCTTTTACTTTGAGGGATAATTCCATTCGTATTCGGTCCAAAATGAGTTATTTTACATCAATAAACTTAAAAAGGTTACAAATTCTTGGTACCTTTTATCGTGTATTTTAATTAATCGAGAAAGCTGTGTTTGTCAACAACATAAAATATATACAGTATCATTTGACATGGTGATTATATAGTATGAATAGCTATGTAGTATCGAGGACTATAATCTTATACTGTTTCCGGACCCTATAGAGTAGGCGCTCAGAAACGGTTAGTTACAAGTGCTTAGTTCAACAACAAAGATAGGCGTAGCGCTTCACTAATTGAAGCCTCATCTCTTACAAATGTCCAATAAGGCTTAGCAAAACGGGAAACGACAAGATTTAAATGAGAGTCAATCGCAAACCTATAAAACATCGAGATTATATTAGAAATTCAATATGTTTCTTTTTGATTATGCATTAGGACTAAAAAAATATGAATTTGTGTGCTTTGATACTTACCTACTTACTTTTCGGGCCCGGACTTTAGACCTTGCCATTCCAGTATGCAGCGATGTATATCGCCTTGTCATTCGCCATTATTAGGTCACTCACGTTGACATGCATTCCGCATCAGCGGACATTGCAATAAATGAGAATCACTCTGCACCTTCTCGCAGTCGCAGCTAGTGTCCTCTCCATCCAAAAAGCCCCACCTCTGCTGGTTACTTTTGCACCTAGTCACCCCAACCCTTAGTCTGTGCAGTGTCTTCCACGTGGGGTAGCTCAGACTATGAACGGTGTTTCTGCTTTCGGATGGCATCATCCATGGATTGTCGCCGAGCGCCTGCCTCCACAATTCCGCTCTACGCTTTGCTTTGATGACTCAGTTTGATGTTTGACAACGCTTAAGTAAATCGAAACTAGAGTCCCCTATAAAAGAATAAGTAGAAATCTCGAGCCACACATAGTTAATCACATTTGTTAATAATAAAATTCAAAATACAGTTATTAGTTTTATTGTATTAAGGTGACTCGGGTTTTGACATTCGGTGTGTTTGTTAAATTAAGTTTGACATTCGATGTGTTTGTCAAATTAAGTTTTACATTCGATGTATTTGTCAAATTAAGTTTCACATTCGATGTGTTTGTCAAATTAAGTTTCACATTCGATGTGTTTGTCAAATTAAGTTTCACATTCGATGTGTTTGTCAAATTAAGTTTGAAATCTAGGTCATATTATAAAAGTACCTACTAGTAAAACTAAAAACTATTTTCAATTGCATCAATAGATAATATGAAGTTTTAATGTAAAATAGATGAAGTACAATAAAATTTGCTATATTTCATTCGAAACCTACAGATAGATAATTATGGAATTTCACAAAATATTTTCCAATAAAATAAAGAAATATAAGATACAAAATTTATATTAGTATTTCTGAACTTCGCTTTCGTTTTTTTTTCAGGAATGCGACGCCAATACTTTAAATTTTCATTCGAAGTTTTTAATTAATTCAGAAATTTGTTTTTACTCATATGTTAATGAAATTCTTATAAGAAAATCACTCAACGATAAAATCATTTGCAAAGCGATGTCGACAATACATTAAACAAGTGTAACATCTCTGAAACGCGAAGATACGGAATAAAGACGAGAACAAAAATAAACTCGGGTTTATAAAACATACTATCTCATAAAAAAGGTTATTCCAACAAAAGTCTCGTAAAATTTTACAAATTACATAAACTTGAATCTTTCTACAAATACCCTCAGTTGGTAAAGCTTAAAACGATTATTATTTTAATAACAGCTGAAAGATAAGAGGGAACAATTTGAGATTTTAAGTATCTCTTAATTTATTAAGTGTGGAACGGAATTCGTTCTGAGTTTTAATATAAAGAAAGGTTAATGAATGGACATGGAAATTGTAATTATAAAATTCTTCATTTAAAATATTTTTTATTCATTCGAAACATTTAATGATTATGTCAGTGTTAAATGCTGACATATAATTTTACAATTCAAAGTGTGTTAGTTAACAGTGAGGTGTACAGAAGCAACGTCACTTCAATCCGTTGTTACAATCTGTTACCCGTAAGGAGCAACCTTTCACAGTATGGCTTATTGTTTCCCTCCGGCCAAATGTTCATATTGGATGATCTCTGAGATAATTCTATGCACAGGGGCCAATAACATGCAATGATGATGACGGTGATCGATCCATCTTTCATAAATTTTGATTATGAATGCAGAAATAAGAAAACCCGTCTCCATGCTCCAATAAATCAATTCTAAAAAGCTGATTTAGCATCAAAAACATTATTGGGGAAGAAACAGAAATGTGATGTTTTATTGAATTTGAAGCCAATGTTTTTAGGATTGTTGTAAATTTACTTCTACACTCTAACTTTACTTTAATTTTTTTTTCTTGCTTTAATTTTTAATTTTATTTAATTGTGCTTTATTCTTGCTTTTTAAAAACATGTGTAATACATAGTAGAGATTTAATGTACATCTGTTGTTTGCTTTTGGCATCTTGATGTAGCTCGGTTGGACTCTTGAGAGTACTTTGGTGCTCTTTGGGGTATAAGATTTGCCTAAACCTGCAGCTGACTCTGTAAAACTGTAATTGGGGGCATCATTGTTTCTAATTTCGTTTCTGTTGTTTACCTTCTGTTTTAAGTATTTGATATGCCTGTTGGTTTACGTTAGGTTTGAAGAAATTAAAATAAAAATTAAAAGAAAAACACCCCTCATATATTCACGACAAAATACAAAACTTTTACTAATATCTGCGTTGATGATTTTCTGTCCACACATTTTGATAAATTATTTTTTTATATTGTTCCGTCAAGCAGACGGCAAATAAAAAGTCTTCCAATATTTTTCGTAAGTTCTCTTGTGTCCAGAAAAAAATTATTCTTATCGATACTTATAAAAGCAAATTCGATAGTATTATAATTAATTTTCTTACTTAGTCTTATTTATCAAACGCAGCTGAGGTTGAGTCAATACTGTTATGAGCTAATATTATAATGATATAATCATGGTAAATATGAAATTATTCAACGTCACAACAGTGGCAGGAAATATTCGCTCGACTGGAAACTGAATTCCTCAATGAAATATGACGTGAGAATTTAGTAAGTAAGAGTATGTGTCGATCGAAATTTACTGAAGAGATGTTTACCGAAGTAGAATGACATAAATTTGAAACATAGATTTATTAATAAATTAAAAAGGCTGTACCAATGACAACACACACTAGTTTCATGAGCGAAACTTGGATCTAGGATTCGATTTTTGGAACGAGTAGACGATTTCCTCCCTTTTAAAACGAATTATTTCAAATGGTTTAAATGTTAAGATAAATAATAAATGTTCTCTCTGAGCACATATTGAAATAGAACAAGTCTGTGAATTCGACTGAACACAAAAACAAAAAAAAACCAATGAGTCCATCCTAAGAGAGCTAATTATTCCCAGACTTTTAGTTATCTGCAGACGGACAGAGAGTAAGGCAACCTGGAGGGACTGATGATGACTGAGCCAGTGGCAAAAATAAAAGAAGTAATCAAGCATCAACAAGATAAAACAACCAAACATAGGATTGCAGCTAGAGCACAATACACGCGGCACTGCACAAAACAACGGATCGCACTTAGTGGCAATAGATGGTGGATACTCATTGTGTCGCTGCATTGACAAGTAGACGAAAACATCTGTATTTTAATGTCGTTCGAGTTAGTGAATAGGAGGCAAGATACTCATAACTAAAGGAGCGACATACACATAAAAAAATAAACCTACCACCATTTTTTGTGTCTTACTCGTTGTTGACTCCGTGTTTCTCAGAGGAGATGAATAAGCAATCAGTTACCAAGAAAGAAAATAATATTTGAGATATTTTTAATGAAACTTTTGGATAAGACTCTATAATGTACGATATTAATTTTAAACAGCGACTTCTGTAGAAATAAATTTTGTTAATCTTAATAAAGGGGACGCTCGTAAAACAAATGCTGGGCGGAAAATGGGCGATAAAATGCAACGAGAGAACATTCAGATAATGGGAGGTTAAAGTGTGTTAAATTATTGGATGGCATAGCGCCAGGCTGTGGCAGATTTGATAATAATATGAGCTAAGCATGTACATATGGACAAAGTATTTCGCCCCATTTCAAACTATGCTTCCTGAATTGAACAACTTTACTATTGGAAAGTAGGGAGCTTCGACACAACTTCACACCTTTGTTAAATATACCACTTTCCCGGATATTTCAGAAGTCAGAGAACTCTTATTTTTCAGTCCTTTTGTACGGAAATTTTTGTTGGACAATTTCGGGATTCATTTAGGGTTCTGCTCGACAAGAATCATGTTTTAAAGTGTTTGAATTAACAGCGAGAGTAAAACGAAGATATCATAAAATAAACATTATCTTGTCACAGATTTCTTCATAGCTGAGGGGCATGATCCTATGACAAACATATAACCCCGCGCTGTCCTCAGCACTGTGAATTGCTTTGTCTACTGAAAGAGCCACGATCTTGTACATTATTTGGTTCCCTCATTTCATTGCAATTGTTCCTTTAAGTCTATGATTAGACTTGGTTTCTGATTCTTGTTCTCCTACGAATGTTGTATCAGGTCCCCAGAAAATACCTGAAACTACTCCTCTACCGGTCGTATTGCTATCCAATCTAGAATATTGTCATTTCTAATAAACTGATTTTTCCTATAATACCTACATTTTAAATAGATGAATAATAATAGCTTTAGAAATATAAGAGAACTATAAAAGAACGAAGTAGCGAAATAGAGAATTAAAATAAAACCAAACAATATATTTTATCTCCGTACCAATTGACTTGAGTAGAATTAATTTAAACAGATACGCAATTAGAATGGCAATTCTATACAGTCACAAGTAGGTACAGATACAAAACAAACATTTTTCTATGAAGTAACGTATCTATAATATTATTATTATACGTAAGCCTTTGCGAGACACAATGTAATAGAAGGATTTTGAGAATACACTGAAGAGATTAATTACAAAACGAAGTGGATCTGGAAATTTTCCACTTCTGAGACGAGAGGCGATTACAAGAATGGTATAAAAACTTAGAAGTTCTAGACGAATAAGGTCGAAATACTTATATATTATACATCGATGTAAACCTTGGACCTAAAAAGGTATATAACAAGTATTGCCAGACAGATAATATATTTTGTTCGGTTTCGTTGTCATTATACATTATATATATTATAATCTTCAAATCCCTTTTGGGAAATTTGAGAGATAATGAGTGAAAAACGAAGAAATAAGAGAAACGAACGGATGTAAGCCGTGTGTAATGAGTGGAATAAATATGAATTAATTAAGACTTTTAAGATATACCTACATAATAAGAAACTATTTTGAATTAGATTTTAAGGATGGAATCAATCGTGTTAGAATTGTGAAAAATGGTTCTATTCGTGATAGACGCAGCAATTGCGATTTTTTATTTGTGAAAATGTTGACAGGTATTGATATTTTCTATATGAATTTATCTTACGTCCTTCAAATGTTTATTTATTTATTTATCAAAGACACAAACAGAAAGTTGGTAACATACACATAAAAAAGATAAAATTGCATAATATATTGGCTTGACTATTAATGTATACACATATACGACAGTTTATGTGCATGGCACCATGCCTCTTGCCATTTAACATCATGCCTCTAAAGATTAGAGAAATCAATGTTTTTGTTGAATTTAAAAGAGCATGTTATGGGTGGGTATCTGATCTTCCAATGGAGAGATTACAGGATATCTTGGGATTTTTTCCGTGATTTGTTTTATTTTGTGTGGGGTGATATACGTGTGTTAGTATGTGGTGTGGGATTTGTGATGTGTGTGGTTGAGGGATATGTTGTTTTTTTTTCTTGTTTTGTATAGAGAAATGGTTTGTGTGTTGTTTCATGTATGGACGGTTTGCAGCAGTGTTTTCTTGCTATGAATGTGATTGTGTAAATATGGGAGATAAATGCTTTTTGTAATTGTGTATATGTTTCTATATGAATGATATGTTTGTGAGATGTTTGCCCTAGTACAGGATATACCTAGTTGGGCAGCATCAATGAAAGTATGTATAAAGTTTGTAATTTATTAGTGAAATAAAATAAAATAAAAAAATAAATATTAATGTAAACAAAAAGAGTGTGCATTCACTGCAAGCTCAGTATAAACTGGACCCACACCAAATGCTATCTCTTTCAGAGGTTATTGTTCAGACGCTTGAATTAAAAGCACGATATTTCGCATATTGACATAGTAATATACCTACTAAGGGTAGGTAAATATACTTTCATAGTTAAGGAGATTTTACTTAGTAGCTGAAAGTTCAGTCTTCCAAAAATAATGATACCTTAAAATATTTATTCATATTAGAAAATCATAAATTTAACTCACGAAACTATCGCGTAAATAAGGCTTGGAATAGAAAACATAACCTCATTTGAGAATTTTCTCAAGCGAGACTTAAACCTATTATGTATTGTTGAAAACTTCTCTTAATTCTTGAAAATTGTTTAAATACCGTACATAAATTTCTAATGGTTGTAAGAAAAAGTCGTGTCTACACTGCTCGACGAACGCAGATTTTGATGGGTTGTGTCTCTATTTTCTTTTCTTTGTTGATTTGGATAGGAAAAATGAGAAAATTTAAATATTTTCTTTTCTTTAAAGTTAAAAATAAAGAGAAAGAAGACAGTCGGGAAGGCGGCTAGAAAAATCGAAGTCCTCGACTCCTGAAATATCGGAGTGTGAAGGGTTTCTTTCAGCAAATTTCCATCTTATTTCAATTAGATTATTAAAACAATGAAAAACTTTGGATCATCGGTATAAGGAGAAATTTATGTCTTTTCGTTTAAGTTTTATTTAGAAAAGTGAACAAAATTTACAACAGTATTTTATGATAATGATTTCACCGACCCTTGGGACAAATCATTATTCGCCTAACACTTAAACATTTTCATTAATACCCTTCATCTATCAACATTCTGTACAAGTTATTATATTTATAATCAGTGCCGAGTTGTAATAATTTAAATCAAGTCCCAGCTGTCTAAAGACCATAAAATTTTTATGTAATAAACTTTTAATTGCGAAAAACTTGTGTAACCAAGTTTGGTAATCTTAAGAAGTATCGTTATATTATATTCATGTTCTATAGTTTGCGGTTATATTTTCTATCTTGGGTGTCAATGTACCAAAGCTATTTCGAAATAAACTAACTTTCAAGTTGACAATATTTTTGCATCCACAGAGAGAAAATCAAAAAGGAGATTAGTTCTAATGTAAATTAAGTTACATAGAACCTGATTTAAAGCCTTTATCTGAAATATTCTGTTATATAGTAGAGAGACGTCGTCCGTTGACAGTAGCGAAAGAGTACGTATTTGAATAAAATATACCACTGCCAGCTTGACAGTTGTTAAATCTGATTGCTGGACAGTGGACAACATATCACAATCATGAACAAGTAAGAATCTAAAATAACAACTACAATAATTTATCTTATTGATAAAAAAGAACTTCCAATATGCTGTATAAACACTTCACAGTATTCCCAAACACACTATTTAAAAAACAACGCTTATTTCAAAACTATCAGAATCTCTTCATATTTCTTAATCGACTCCTCATTTGCACAACCTAACTTCGTTTAGTAGGATACAAGAAAAGTGTCCCGATGCTACGAATCATAGATAGTTTCATAGTATAGGTAATGTAGGTAAGAATGATTTTAGTAACGGGTGAAAAAAGACATACTCGTATTATAACCTATAGTATTAGATTAGTCAAATCGATAGAGTGGAATTTGTTGTAGATTATGTAGAACATTAGATTACTGTTTCATAGTGTTTATAGTTAGATGTGTATGAGTCCCTACTATATTACGTATTGTGTTTCTATTGTCGTCGGCATTTTGTAAAATCCGTCCGTTAACAAACAACGGCATCGTCATATTTTTACAAAATGCCTCAGCGTATTCAGGTAAATTGTAGAAATTTATACCATTTCTTATTATTAACCTCAAATCTTTGAAGATCGTAACGTATATACTAGTGACAAGTGGTAACAAAACACGTATAGACAATTCACACACACCGAGCTAGTCCCAAACTAAGATACGAGTCTTGTATTATGGGTACTAATGTGACGATAGACTATGCATCAATCACATTTATGCATGTAAAACCCAGACCCGATTTAATTTTAAAAAAATTGGACATTTTTAATTATGCCCTGGCCGGGTATTAAACCCGGGATCTCGTGATTGAAAAACAAGAATGTTACCTCTACGCCACATCAGTCGCCCGTCAATATTATGAATAATAATCACTTTTATAAATATCATAGCAAAAAGCTTACCTACATGTTTATTGCATACGCCCCTTCTGCTGGCTACCCCACTCGTACGATATGCCGTGATGGGATAGAAATAGTTGTAGTCATAGTAAAAATAATTAAGAAGTCCACTACGAATAAAATGATTGATTATAAAACATAATAATTCAATTTTTATTCACCGATGTTGTCCCTGTTACTTTTGCGTTGCGTTTGCTTCGCCATAAAATGGAGATAACCGGAACTAATTTTTACAGTTTATGTTTTATGCTTTAGGCATAGGTATTGTAAAACGACGCCAGCGCCATTTGTAAACGGACGGATTTTACAAACTGCCGACGACGCGACATATTAATACACACCGTACCTTGCTACCTTAGGCATCAGTCACTTGATGTATCCGCATTGCAGACTTTGGTCTAACTTCACAAGTCACTAAAATCATTATAGGCACCCCTTTAACCTGATGTAGGCTGATATTAACACTAATCGCATCCAATCATCAACGTTGTTGCCATATTTAAAATAATTTCACATAGATGGCTCTTCTTTTTTGTCTGTGATAAATACTATGAAAACGGATGAAAGAGCGGAATGTGCGATACCTAAATAATTGACTTAACCGTGGTACAGGTTTGTGGATGACAGCTGAATTATGAACTACTTAATTTTATATTTGCAAACCATATGTATAGTTGTTGTTTGTTTTGTACTTTTGATCAGTAAAAATAAATAAATAAAATAAATATCCTCCGCCACACCGTATCCAAAGTTTGGTAGGCAGAAAGGACGAAATGGCAATTCGATGTAACCTTACACGTTTTTTTTTTCACTTCCGCCACATTTATTGAGCATCTCATGCACACATTTTTCTTTTAAATCGCGGTCATCTTTAAGAATTTGATCCACTTGTCTATGGAGCCCGTGGTGAAAAATAGATCTCCTACTCTTTTCAGTAAGTTTTCGGCTATCCTGTAAATGGCAAGTGTTCGAGAGCTAAAGTCATTCTACGTCTTAAATGCAGCGATGAGGATGAGGTATAACACCCATTCTGAATGTATTATTTTTTTTTGCACGGAGAGGACAGCTTGCATGTGTATTGCATGCGGTTGGTCAGCTGGCTACCCCATTAGTGAAAAATGCCTTGATGGTATAAATTAATGTTTTATCAACCTATTTTTCGGGCGCTTTCATAATACACCCATTATTTCAGAAAGACTAACTTTCTTCGCCGTTATTTCATCATCCATTCGCTCCACATATCCAAACGATACTTATAATAATCCCGGGTTCGATTCCCGGCCAGAGCAAAATGAAGAATGACCTTTTTCAAATTGTTCTGGGTTTGGGTGTTACATGTTTATGTGTGTAGTGCATTGTATATATGTGTTAGTGTACCCATAATACAAGATTCATTTCTTAGTTTGGGACTAGCTCGGTCTGTGTGATTGGTCTGTACATGTTAAAAAAAAATAAGCATCCGGGTTAAACGGTCGGTCTCCTTTAATGTTTTATAATAAGTAATAATATATTATTAATAGTTTCGATGAAGGGCGTCCTTTCTTATATTACCTACAGCGAATAATAGTGGAAAAATAACCATTTAGTATAAAGTAAATTGATATAAAGAACGCACCAATCATAGCAGTAATAAAATAATATTTAATATTTTATTATAATATTGGTTTACTGAAATGAAAGAGTAAATACGTATATTTATAAATTTATAATCGATTTTAAATTCTCGCTTCATTTAATATTTATGCAAGTTATATAAGATTGATTTGACATTTACTCAAAGGTACTTCAAGGATTTACTTTTAATGTATGTGTTTTAAATGTGACTTTATTCTACACACATACATAACTACGTCGTTTATTAATAATATGTTGTATTTTTAGTATTTCTTTAATCCCCTTGACTTTCATCACAACTTGTGGGAAATGCTTGGCATTCTGTGCAGAGGCAAATTAGCTACATACCATACTATACCCTCACGCCGTGTCCCAAGTGGGGTAGGCAGAGAGAACGGAACGCCAAATAGACCTCTCTTTACACACTTCCTTCACTTCCTCCACATTCATACAGTTTCTCATACACGCACGTCGGTTCCTATTACTCAACACGCGTCCGTCCTTGAGAATTTTTCCACGTGATCAAGCCACGTGGTTCTCGGACGCCCGCGCTTTCTCACACCCTTTTTTTCAGACAAGTATATACCCATCTGAATTGACTCTTTGACACGATCGAGTGGAGACGGATATCGGATTACACTTGCTCACGATCACATTAAGCATCTTTGGATTTTAACCATTACAGACTACGAACACCTAATACTCTCTCCTCTACAATGCAAGTGATATGTATCTTTCGATTTGAAAAAACTTTGAATGCCCACACTGAAAAAAATATATTTCCTGACTTATAAACAATAGTAAAATTTATGAACAGTAGCGATAGGAGCAATCTTGTTTTTTAATATTATTTGTTGGAGGAATGGTACTCGGAGACATGAACATCCAAGGATCAAATGGCGAGATCGTATGAATCAGATCCTTTAGGAAAGACAATAAGCACATTGAGAAGGAGAGCATGCGTGAAGAATTGTAGGTACAAAGATAGGAGTGAAAAGTGCTAAACCCTTTCTGCCTGGTCTGCGAGGGAAGCGATGTAATGGTGTTAACGATGATATTTTTAATTCTCTCTGAATAAGATTAGATTCCTTAATTAATAAAATAGAACTGCGAACAATGGTTTTTCAATTTTTAATTTATAAGTAACTTTCCATATTGTAAATTTAATAAAGATTGTTTTTCGTGATTATTTTGATTTTCATCAACTTTTAATTAGAAAAATTATAAATTAGATTGATAGCGATAATAATGTATACTTTTAAAATATATATTTTCAAATATCTTATTAAAGATATAATTAAAGTGATAAATTTTAGTTGACAACAAAGTTGTTACAGTACCTACACTAAAAAGAAAAAGATGTAAAAAAATATTCATGTCAATAGGTATAAAACAGTGCATCAACAATGAACAGTCAAAGGGTGGACTTGTCGTAATACAACATCTTCCAGAAAACTCTAGGCATTATTTGTTTGTGCTGAAACAAACTATTGAAAGACAAACTCTGAATTATTTATAAAGTTTATTTCGCATGTAATGTTATTTCCGTATGTCAGGTAATGATTGACAACGAAGTGTTAGAGCAAGTTGACGAATGTGTGTACTTAGGTAGTTTGTTCACGAGAAATGGGAAGTGTGATAGCGATATTTAAAGGAGGAAAGTTGCTGGCAGTAAGGTAAATGATGCAATCTGATTATCTGACCAATAATTGCAAATAGAAACATATCTACCACAGCTTAAAGGTTGGTGCACTCTGCTATCTTAGTGCCAACACTTATTTATGCAGGTGAGACGTGGACATGGTTAAAGAAGGATGAAAGTGGTATAAATGCAGTAGAAATGAGATCGTTGTGAAGGATGTGTGGTAAAAGTCTGAGAGATTGTGTGCGTAACAGTGATATACGAAAGAAATGTGGAATGAAAGTTGGTGTAATAACAAGGATGAATGTAAATAAGTTAAGAAGGTTTGGGCACGTGGAAAGAATAAATGAAGAAGATATATTTGGCTGAGAGGAATGGTGCTCGGAGACGTGGACGTCCGAGGATCAAATGGCAAGATAATTTAAATCTAATCCTACAGGATGGTCACATGTTGAGCACATTGAACAGGAGAGCATGCACAAGGAATTGTATGACAGTGACGGAAGCGAAAGAAGTATGCAATGATAGAAGGAAGTGGCGCTCGATCCTTTCTGCCTACCCCGCGAGGGAAGCGGCGTGATGGTATGTATGTATGTTATTTCCGTGCGGCGAAAAAAAGGGAGAGAAGAGGGGAAGGGAAAAATGTTATACTCAGTTTTTTTAAAAGAAAAAAGTTTTATCATCCCCACTTATAAAATAAAATAATCAGGTATAATAAAACAATAAATTGAATATAATTGGATTTTTACAATGTAAAATTAATTTTTGACGTAGATAAATAATAAAAGAAAAAATATCGTATATAATCATATATTTAAATTATACTTGTTCCATGATCCAATCCACATACTAAAGTTTAATCTATTTGCACATTACAATCACATTTATATGGACAATAATCAGGAATCACCATCTTAGCAGGAACCCTTCCTCCTTTATATACCTACCCATGTTTTTTTTTATATATGTTGGTAATATTGATTTATTAATATTGTGTTTGGTACCTATGTTTTGTTTTGTTATGATATTGTACCTATGTAAAAAAATATTGTGTAAAAGGCTAATTAGCCGTAAATAAATAAATATGTCAGAATGAAATAGTCCTAAATTACATTGTTTGTTAAATTAAATTATAATTATGAAAAATGAGTAAGAATCATGATATAAAACGTGAAATAATGAGATTTGAATAATAATTCATATAAAGGTAACCAATAGATAGGTGATAAAGAAATATTAATACTACGAATACAAGAGAGTCATTTAATTACTTCAGTTTTGTTCAGTAAAGAATTCTTTGTAAAAAAACGTGAAAAACTCTGTCATATATTATGTCATTTGTGTTGAGCACATTGAACAGGAGAGCATGCACAAGGAATTGTATGACAGTGACGGAAGCGAAAGAAGTATGCAATGATAGAAGGAAGTGGCGCTCGATCCTTTCTGCCTACCCCGCGAGGGAAGCGGCGTGATGGTATGTATGTATGTTATTTCCGTGCGGCGAAAAAAAGGGAGAGAAGAGGGGAAGGGAAAAATGTTATACTCAGTTTTTTTAAAAGAAAAAAGTTTTATCATCCCCACTTATAAAATAAAATAATCAGGTATAATAAAACAATAAATTGAATATAATTGGATTTTTACAATGTAAAATTAATTTTTGACGTAGATAAATAATAAAAGAAAAAATATCGTATATAATCATATATTTAAATTATACTTGTTCCATGATCCAATCCACATACTAAAGTTTAATCTATTTGCACATTACAATCACATTTATATGGACAATAATCAGGAATCACCATCTTAGCAGGAACCCTTCCTCCTTTATATACCTACCCATGTTTTTTTTTATATATGTTGGTAATATTGATTTATTAATATTGTGTTTGGTACCTATGTTTTGTTTTGTTATGATATTGTACCTATGTAAAAAAATATTGTGTAAAAGGCTAATTAGCCGTAAATAAATAAATATGTCAGAATGAAATAGTCCTAAATTACATTGTTTGTTAAATTAAATTATAATTATGAAAAATGAGTAAGAATCATGATATAAAACGTGAAATAATGAGATTTGAATAATAATTCATATAAAGGTAACCAATAGATAGGTGATAAAGAAATATTAATACTACGAATACAAGAGAGTCATTTAATTACTTCAGTTTTGTTCAGTAAAGAATTCTTTGTAAAAAAACGTGAAAAACTCTGTCATATATTATGTCATTTGAATTAAACCTAAACTCATTAAAAGAATGTTCGTATAAAGGAATATTTTCTATTACATCGTTATACCATTAACAGAATATAATAATATTAAGAAATTTTCTGCGCTTCCGTTAATCACATTTTAATTATTTAAAATGCATGTTTTTTAAAAATGGAATTCAAACTCCCTTTCATGTAGTACGGATTTCCTCCGCATCCTCTGTTGTGTCGCTTAGCGCTGGCACATTTTATATATTTATTATCGTCGACCTAGTTGATAAGATAATTATTCATGAACTGCATGCATGTAGGGCAAAATTATTGTTTGATGCATTTGATAGTGGTGGTAATGCTGTAACGATTTTTATAATCACGTGATATTTATCTTTCGCTATAGTCTCAAAAACGAATATATCATTAGAAACCATTGAAATGGATTTGTTTTATTCGAATGAAATCCAATTTTTAAGTACCAATTTGAGAAGTCGATCATTAACTGCAATTTAAGTCAACACAACTGTTGAGGGAAATGTTTTTTTTAAGACTAAATTTATTACTGCTGTTCCATCACGTCATATTCCACAAGTAAGGCAGCCAGCAGACCAGCCGCATGCAATATACATATAAGCTGTTCTCCGTGCCAACAAAAAAAATATGATATTCAGGATGGGAGACAAACCTTATCGCCGAATTTAAGATGTAAATCGTCTTTATTTTGTCCAGCACCTGCCTTTTACAGGACATTAAAAAATGTACGGAAGAAATGGGAGACCAATTCTTTGCCCGGTGCTGAACGGAACATATTTTTCTAATTGTCTGAAAGACTTTTTCACAGTACACTATTTATTCCGAGAATACTTTGGTATGTCAATATAAAAGTTCAAATAATCAAAAACACTGTATTTTCGACTTTTATTTAGTAAATAAAAGTCGAAAATACAGTGTTTTTAATTATTTTAATTTATATAAAATATTTCAATTAAAATGGAATTCCACAGTATTCATCACGAAGTATTATAAAAGGTTATTTAAAAACAGAGGCATCCATTGAAAAACTGTTTACAGTTTTTTTAGAGTACAAATTAGAGTAGAAAAAAAAACTTGTAAATTTCCAATACCTCATGGTCTTATGAGTTTTTTCAAAAACAAATTTCAATCGATACTACGTATGTCAAAATTTATTTATCGATTGTCTCGACAGATCAATTGGAGCGTAGCTTCACATCACTATCATAGATTAGTTTGGTTGAAACTCATTACACTTGCGATATATGAAGCGAGGATGCAATCACTTGCCTATACATATTTTTAATGATAATGGCGAATACTTAAGCGAATTCAGATTTCTCTTCTAGATTTCCTTACGATTTGTATTAGGAATAAACACAGAGTTGTCAGAATTGTATAAATATACTTTCTCCTAACTCAGAATCATCCACAACAATACCACGGAGTAAAGTTTGTCCGATAATAGATCAAATCAACCTTAAAAATAACTTTAACCAATTCAATTTATTGACTAAACTTCTTCTTGTTATTGTAGCGATATTGCAATGTTTAAAAAGTTATCTTGCTGTATAATACTTATATTACTTTTATTGGTTTCGTAATTGATAGTAAAGACGCACTCTTAGAGATCCAGTTTTCACTTTTTTCAAAATTTTCTATAGTTCGTATCTTGACAGAAATTAAAAGCTTTTGCAAAGAACAACAAGTCTCATTCATCACACGATCATTCCATCTTATATTTAATTTACTCCTGAAATTATACGAACGTATGTACAAAACTTAATATTTATTACTCCTGAGGCTTGGTAAGATTTTAAGTCTGACAGAGAATAGACATATCTAATTTGTTATCAATTATCAAACGCATTATCTCATGTCACATCAAATTGTACAGTCAAAATACTATTAATGTATAGAACATGACAACTCCTTTAGTATACTTGACACAAATTTGAAGTGTTTTAGTGTATAGATATCCAATTTTGAACAGAGTACAACCGCACATGAACAGCTTCGAAGTATCATCAGAGTACATTATATAAATTATAATAGATATGTATTCAACAGCCCTAGTAATTAATTCATACAGTATAGAAGTGTATTCCACTCATTCATGAATATTAAAATTTACTTAGTTGATAGTGTTACTAACAAATTCAACATATTTTTTTCAGAATTCATTAATTTTTTTCGAACTATGCCTATATTTCAATTTCTCTCAGTTATTGAGCGCGATAGCTCGAGAGGCGTTAAATATCTTATGTTGTGAGTATTGTGATTGGACACTGAGTATACTTCAGTAGATATTGAGGTCATATAGATTGCTCTTCATAGTCACACACATTGGACTTGTTCCACAAGAACTCATTTTATTCCGCTTTCTTTACAGTTACCTACTGTATGTATTAGAGAGTGAAGTCCTTTATGTTGGATAATGAAAACCATATCCAGAAAGGAAGCACTCAAATGTAATTTTTTTGATTTTCTCTCCCTCTTGTCCTTTTTCTCATGTCTGAGAATAATAGTGGCAGCAGTAGACTCTCTCGGTAGTCCTCTTCCATTTTTTTCGGTCCTGAGCTATACGAAAATCATGTGGAACAAAAAATGTTGGATCTTGTCGCTCCACCTAGTCAGTGCTAAACCGTTAGATCTCCTTTCACAATCTTTAGCTTTTCCAGGTAACCAAGTTGTCATCTTAACTCATTGACGTTTTGTGAGAATCAAATTAAATTTTATTAAATTTAATATTAAATGTGTCCCTTTATAATAGGATATTGCACAGCAAAAGCGAGCTAAATTTATTATAAACTAAATGTACTCTATAGATCGTCTCTGTAGAAGTTCTCGTATTATGAGAAATACAATTTATTGTTATGAATACTAGGTACATGTTATAAGCAGTGTGATCTGTTAAAGTTCCTTCCTTTCTAAGTTCTCATCTCATTATTGTATAAGTATCTCCTCTAGGAATATATCTTTTGTGTGTATCGGAGAGAAACCATACCCTGTAAATTTTTAGCCAAATTAAACATTATGAACGTGGTGCTATGGTCCTCATTTCTCCCTTTTTGGTAACATATTCGTGCAACTATACTCTTAACTGTATTTTTTGGCCAAATTAACATATGAACATGGTCCTATGGTTCTCATTATTCCTTTTCTTAATTATATAAATATATATCATTGAATTTTAAACGGCAATACTGAGAAATGAAATGTCTTGTCTTATTTGTGTGTTTCTTGGACATATCAGTGGTTTGATATCAAAAGCAGATAAATGAAAATATGTCCCTGTTTTCGAGTGTAACTTTGCAGAATGACATTTTGATAATAATGAATTATACCTACAAGTGCTTAGAATATTTACTATTTTTTTTATTGTTTAACCGTATTTGGGTGCAAATGACAAAACCAATCAGAAACTTCGATTGGAGAACCATGTCCACAATATGCAACATTGTGTACAATCTAATCGGAAGAATTGAGAAAGGTGTCCTAACTCTTACGAATTGGCTCTAGGCTGGCTTATGTAATCACTTTCGGTATCAATGGATAACTATTTTTTTTAAAGACTAAACAATTATCATCAAAATATGTCATTATTTTAGTTCAATCATTTAAATATGCAGAAATATTATTCGTGTTTAGTTCTTTCTTCTTCTTGTGCCGTGTCAGGTCCCCCTGACGTTGGCGATCACACCGGCGAAAACCTTCCTGTCCTGTGCTGTTCTGAACAGGTCATCCACCGTCCTCATTCCGGTCCACTCTAATGTTGCGCATCTAGGACATTTGAGAGACATCTATTCTTTAAAACTACATATTCCAAAATAGTTAAATACTATAAAATATGTTTAAAAATAGTGTAGAAAATCAATGTTAGTTTGGAAATCAGTCAAAACACAATCAGTTTTTTATGTTTACTGACATTTTACTATAAATAGATTTGTCCAATTTCAATCCCAATTCCAATATAAGAGAAACAAATATGTACCTATATTATTCCAGCTTCATATGATTCTGTTAATAGGTTCTTATTACTTGAAGAAAGGTAGGTACAAGGAGTTATTTCTCGAAACTTTACTACGAAGTGCCTCTCTAATATGAAACCTCCGTACGAATGAGAGTTATTACTTTTGCTATTAATGTGAAATGTTCAACGAATCTGTAGTGTAATGAAATTACAAATTTTGGATGCATTACGTTTTAATGTCCAATGTCTTAACGTAAATTAATTCACAAATGAAACAATAATCATCACTCTGAGGCTCGTGGCCATGATGCCTCGCTCTGTAGACCATCTGTCTCCACCTCGAACGATCCTCCCCCATAAACTACTTAAAAAATAAAATTAACGAAAATTGTGCAGAGACTCTACGAACATCGAGTTATCTCTTAGTTTAACAAGATGACGATTTTCGTTTATTTATACGAAGTACAACGCGTTCAGCGTAAATGGGACGTGGTATTCTGTGCATATCAATATCCATATACAATGACATTATATTATTAGGTATTTTCTCGATACATAATATACTGAAACAAGAACAAGGGTCTGTATACCAAAATGGATACTTTGAGATACGTCTATCTAAAGTTTTCAATTGTTTACCTTTACTTACGTTATTTTTTGTATGGCTTCGGCTTGTATTAATTTTCTTAGCAAAATTGCCGCGTCCATTAGTTATTCCAAATTCAAATCCTTGGTTCCCGTCCAGAAAGCCACTGCACCACCTGTGGGGCCGACCTATGGATGTCTATCCAGTCTCCCTCATACATTTTTCCTGGACACTCCACCAACAGATATTGGATTGCTTGGGACTGGGCTCCACAGTCGTATTCCAGAGACTCCCTCTTACTTCATTTCCACATTAGGCAGTTGCAGCAGCCTTGACCTTGTTTATCTTCGAATATTATTTACATTATATTATGACCGTTAATGTTTTAAATATGAACATGCCGAATCAAGATATCTCTTCCATGGACATAGACAAGACTCGAAAGAATCCATTTCTACATTCTCCGAAAAAGCTCTTACTGCTCCATGGGCACTTGTTCTAGATGTTGCCTCAATTAACAATTATTTAGCAATATTGCTTCATTCCATAATATATTCGTACGTATACAATAATGTAGAAGATAATGAATTCTTGTATAGAATTTAAATTCAACTATTTTAGGTAAATAACTATCTGAGATATTTAGTATGACAATAGTGAGCAAGTAGGAATAAGGTTTATGTTTTGTTTGGAATGATTCTCTGTTATTTGAGTTATAATTGTATATCTGTATTAAAATACTTGTATTTAAATGGTCAGATGTCCTAAAGCAGTTGCAATCCAAAGGAGGTGGAACTATTTGACTTGACGCGGTAATAAGGAGCATCGTATGGTCATTTGATCTATCCGGAATAGGTGTTCTCTAAAGTTATGCCAAATCGGCTTTTGGAAGACCTAACACGAAACTTATAGTGGAAGATCTTGACTAATCGATAGAAAGATTACTTTCTTAAAAAGTTCATTTTTTCGTGCATAACTTCATACCGTCATGGCGTTTCCACAAGTGGGACTAATTGCATTTAAAAAACATGCATTCTCGTCCTATTTGTGGCTATAAACGTCAAAGATATTCTGGATAAATTAACTAAAAATGCTCAATGTCTTAAACGTGATGTGTTCTGATCATTCAGATTTTACATTAAAATGCTTTTAAATAAAATTGGAAGCCGTATTCTTTGCTGGGTACTGCTCGGAAAAGGATTGTATAGAAGAGAATCAGCAAACAACGAGCTAACTGGATTGGCCACAACATCAGGCACCCAGGACTGCTCATCGCCATCGCGGAAGGTAGGAAGGTCGACCAAGAGACGCGTATATGAACCAACTGAAGAGGGACATGTACTGTGGCTCATACGTAGAACTGAAGAGACTGGGAATAGGGAGGAATGGAGAAGAAAATCCAAACTCGTTGCAGACCAATCCAATTGATTGTAACTCATTATATAGAAGTAGAACAATGATTGAATCGATTATTCAGAAAACAACAAAGTGTCGTACAAATTATATGAAAACTTGATTTATTAGATTATTGGAAGTAATTCATTAAATTTGATAATAACTCTGAAATCACAACCTATGATTATTAACTGTCTACAGCCATTTTGACAATTTGATCACTAGTATCGGGCGCTAATGTCATTATTCATGCATATACCTTTAAGTTGAAGTAGGTACGTGGAATTTGTTATAAATATAACAACTATCACGTGAAGTAGCAAGTGTGAAATTTACACGAACATTCTAGGAATATCACCTGTTCCTAGGGTTATAGCGTATAATGATAATAATGTATATACTTAATACATTCACAGAACTTCGAACGGAGTTCTCGGAAATTTCCACTAAATTAAAATACTTAGGTATCTATTGTGCCTATTGTGACGCATTTAGATACACGAGAACCTGAAACTTATAATATTGTCTTCGCGAAGTTCCTGTGTAATTATAAGGAATATTAAATTTTACTTTAAGTATATGTCGGTCGATTTTGTTTAATTACATTCTCTGACAAGTTTATTTTTATTCGTTTTGTGGAAAATTAACGCAAGGGGGTATTTCATTAGTCACAAAATCTGGCGAACAACAGGGTTATTGACTTTATCTTAAAACTACATCTTCACACATCTCAGATTTCCAAAACGTGGACTGTTTTGTTCCTTAACAACGATTAAGTAATCCAGAAGGCATCCTTAGCCAAAATATTTAGAGGTGACACTATGTGCTCACTTTCAAGTCAAAATCCATTGAACCGATCTGAAACACGCCTAGTTGTTTTATTATCTGTTTCTTGGTGGTCTTTTCGGTTCTGCATGTGTTCTTCAGTGCAATTACTTCATCGCTTGATCCGTGTGGGTGTTTCTTGGTCGGTCTCTACCATTTCTGCCTTCTTAGTAATGAGCAAGTCTAAGTTGTGGGCAATCTAGTTTTCTCGTTGTTGGCTAATCTTTTCGAGAAGTATAAACTGAAATGGCTTACCGTGCGCCAAAGACGAGATCTCCATGTCTTATCACTGGTTTATAATTGTTTATACTCTACGTCTTCACCATACTATCTCAAGGAAATGTTTGAGTATCTTTCGAGCCATGGCTTGCCCTTACGATCCAATAGCGAGCGTCTTCTGACGATACCAGCTCATAGCTCAAACTTTTTTACAAACTCTTTTTCTGTTCATGGTGCTCGCTGTTGGAATAGTTTGCCTTCCAGGATAAGGTTGCTCCCCACTCTTCAAGCTTTCAAGCGGGCGGTCAAGGACCATTTTATCACACAAAATATGGCTTCTGTATCCTAGTCCCTTTTCCTACATATTCTTCTCCTTTTTACCTCTTCTTTCCTTTCTTTAAGATTTTTTTATGTGAAAGTTTTATGAAATTGGGTTAGTTGGAAGAAATCGCGCCTCTGCCATAAACTCGCCCTCTGTATATTGATTGTATGATTGTCTTTGTTTGAAATGTATTTTTGTGTGAATTTGCTTGTTATTAAAGAATAAATAAAATAAAAAATAAATAAAAGAAGTTGCTGTATATTAACCAACCTACTCAAGACCTCGTTGTTTTCAATATCTTTTGACTAGCGAGTCTTTAATATGACCCTGTTATCCTACATCTCAAAGACCATACAACATTCCGCCGTCGCTTTGTGAATGGTTCACGTTTAACAGAATCTCCAAACAAAGGTTTTGATCAGGTTCAATCTAACATTTAAATCAACGGATTTCAGCAGGGCTACTCTTGAAACAATCGAAATACGATCTTAATCTAGTATTGATCTTAATCATACGACGCGCGAAAGGTCTATGGTCAAATATAGCACGCTACTGCTACTGCGAGATTGGTATGCACGTATTTTTGACTAATAGTCACTTCGCGCATCGTATGATTAAGATTAAGATCGTATTTAAATTTTGTCAAGAGTAACCCTGCTGGTACAATCTATTGATTTTTATTACCTGTATCAGAAGCACACCTGAAGAATTTGCGCCATTCCATCATCATACCAGAGATAAAGAGTTCAAAGATATACTCCGGCACTGTGCCTGATGTTTTCTGGCGATGCGTTCGTCTATAAATTCACCGCGCCGGCCGTCCTGTCGTAGATGATACATTTGTAATAATTTATAATATTAACAGATTTACGTGTAAAGTTTCTTCGGGAACAATATTATTAATTACACTTCCCATACACTATAATTAACAATACATATTACCAGTATAATTACATTACAAATTATACCCGCAAGTATTTACATAAGTCCTTTATGTTTATTCACCTGTAATAAGCTTACCATAATGTACAATGTTCAGAAATATATAGTACTGTATTATTTTTGTTTTTTTTATTCATTCACTTTGGTACTTAAAAGCTATTTACAAGCTATATTAACAATATGACAACAATTGGACATATATCATAATAATATAGGTGCATTAGGAAATCAATATTTCCATCTTATCACGACGTCTCCAGCAAGTAGGATAGCCAGCGACCAACTGTTTGTAATAAGCAAGTAAACTAATCCGTGCCAATAAAAGTTAAGTCATTCTTCAGGATGGGTGGCAACGTCGTCGCTGAATTTAAGGCGTGAAATGAATATTTTTCCTTTCTAACAGCTGTCTGGACTTGCGAAAATTTACGGAAAAGAGTGGGATAACTATTCTTTGTTTAGTGCTCCTCCACGGCTCAGTCGATAGAATTTTATTTTAAAAAAAATATCTCAATCCTCGTTTGACTATTTGTAAATTATTCAAAATTAAAAATATCAATTCATGTTTTATTATTTACAGACTGCAATCTTTGTACATTCAAATTCAAATATTTTTATTTAAATAAAATTTACAACTTAATAATATTATAATATACACACCTTATTACTAAAAAAACACATTTATTACATATTAGACCCTCAAAATTGAGCAGTGCTCGTGCTTTGAGGGTTTAAACATATTTTATACAATCTATATCACACAAGAGCGCTTACCAAATAATAATAAAAACAAACAAATATCTACAATACAAATAGTATTCTTAAAACAATGATATTTACATAAAAAAATAACATACAAATATAAATAAAATGTTACCGTATCGAACACACATACTTAGAAGGAAGTAATAGCACACATATTGCATATAACCTCCTATCGGTTATTGTTGCATTCACTTGCCTATTGATGCTTAGACTTGGAAGGAAGTGATAGCACACATATTGCATATAACCTCCTATCGGTTATTGTTGCATTCACTTGCCTATTGATGCATTGACATTTATAGTTTAATAGCAAACTCAAGTTTAAGGAATTAATTTTTAAATCATTACCTTCCGTTAAATATGTGTGGACACTTTTATAGTATTTTGTTGAGCTCCGTATTCATCAAAAGATTAAATCACTGGTATTAAGTTTTACCAATATATTATTTGAGTGAACTATGTTACGACTTGTACCTGATATCTTTGTGAAACAGAGTGAAGAACCAAAAAGCGTATTTTTATTTTTTGTTAAATATAGGTACTTCGTTAGCCCTTCTTAAAATTTGACTTCTGAAGATAAAATTCTCTGATAAAACATAAAAAGTCTCGTAGCGAAATGTTTGTCTTTCTCAGGGCTGTCGTTTAAAATTTAAGTAAGTACATAATTATCTCAATATTTACACTAATTATCCTAAGTAGCTTTATTTGAAGTTGGTATTAATGACTGGACACAACCTTTTAGCATACAACATTTAGCTTAATGAATTAGATGAGAAGCGATGATATAATGTTAAACGACTTGAAAAATTAATATCGTCCTTAACCCATTCAGGACCGTAAGCCTTCTACAAGTAATAATAAATATTTGTGTCTTTTTTATTGTCAGAATGGGAAAATTATAACAGAAAAATTATGTAACATACATTATTATGGTTTTGGAAATAGTTATCATATAATTTCCTCGGTTCATGAAATAAATCATAGCACAATAAATAATATTCTTATCAATGATAAAGTAAGACCTGTAATTCATTCGGATGTCAATAATACTATGTTTAACGTCAAAATATAGTTTATAATGAAAAAAAGAAAAAACAACAATAAATTGCAATTTTATGAAAATCACGATTTCATCATTGCATATTTTTCGAGCAAAATTTTAAATACTTTAAAGTTGTAAATGTGATTCGATTTTATAAATTGTGATAAATTGAACTTTATAGTATCAATAAACGACAAAATAAATAATGTTTATTATGGTAATCCTCATAAATGAAATTAATATTAAAAGAGTTTATTTCCCCTAGACCTTCAAGTACTAATCATGCTAAAATATGGATCTCCCTTTCTTTTATGGATGTAGGACGCAATTCATTTTGAAGAAAATAAAACTTAAGTAAAGGAATTATATTTTTCAAAAGATGTTATAAAAAGCGAAAATTAAAATGTAACATTACGTCTCCAAAACCAAGAATCGCATATTGTCAAGCATTTGTCCGATAAATTTTAGTATTTTTTCACTCACAAATGGGGAAATCATTCAGAACGGGTATCTAGTGTTCCAAGTTAAGGTAATGTCAAAACCATATCTGAACAAAAATAACTAGGAATTCAAAGTATTTGAAATAAAAAATCTTTCAATCTAAATAAAATCTATCCTGGGACATATTATTTAGGACGCACGCTATACTAGACAGTGCGGTTGAGCTGTTTAACCAGGACGCACGGTATACATGACACATCTATTAAACACGATTACACTGCGGCCGTAACTGCCGTCAGATAAGTTCTAAAGACGGTTGCGAATTATTACATTTCATTATGAAATTAGGTAGGTGATAGAAGATAAATACTTAAGTGGGGCTTTAGACTCATATTAATATACAAAAAAATATTCTACTCTGAAAGGTGTGTTGTTTTAGAATTGAAATGGGTTGACATAATGTACGTAGATCTGGAGTCAAATTACCTGGAGAGCAATTTAACGAGCGTTTAGGAAGGCAAATGTAAGACAATGGCAATATCAACGTATAGCTTCAATAAGTGAATACTTTAGAATAATTGCAAAGGTATAAATGTGTACAAGATAGGTTTGCTCGGTTTACTATGTAACGTTTGTAAAGGTGTATCGAATATTCGAGAAAGATTCGGATGGTTCTTGTTATCTACTTTATGTTTTTTTTTTAATTGAGGGAGATTTCTTTCGTCTTACAAGGATATTGTCAATCTGATTGGACGATATAGTAGAAAAAACATTTGTTTTTTATTTCACTATGGAGTACTACCGAAACTCCGACTTTGTGAACATTTTAGGTTGTTTTCTCTTCAAATATTTGACAGGTCTATGAAAAAACACGTGTTTCTTAATGGTATATACCTACATACTTATTAGTTGTCTCATTTAAAAATACCACTAAAATGCGTTTTATCTATTTTGAAATTTTCGTTTTGTTGATTTGTTGACTTGAAAAGCAAGATTGGGTCCGAGAAAATTTGCAAAGAGTTAGAAATATGAGATTTTGTTTTGTCTATTGTTAGTTGGATATTTTGTCAAAAAGCTATATTCAAAGGAACAAAGAACCGCATTCTAGCAACAAAAAATCGTAGATTCTGATTCATGGGCGATTCTTCTTCTTCTTAATCTTTAATTAGACCCAAAGGTGTTTTCATGCAGGAAGGTCCTCTTGCAATGTGTAGGCCCAGCTGTCCTTTCATCGTTTAGTGGGTCTTACTGATGGGCGTCGTCCATCAGGTAGTCCATGTAGTCCAATATTTGGGATTCTGGTATTATTCATCCTCTGAACGTGTTCATACCAGAATCTCCGTCATTTCTTCCCCATCTAACAATATCTTGGACCTCACACATCTCTCGGATGGAAGTATATCTGACACGGTCTCGTGGGCTTTTTCCAGTAACGGCTCGCAAAGCTCGCATCTCTGTAGTTCGTAGCATGGATTATTCAATTTAGTACCTATAACCTGTATTCGGTCCAACAACTAGATTCGTTTCATAACTAGTCGTTAGATCCAAGTGTTGTTGTCGTTAGTTTCGTTGTTTTGAATAATAATTTACATTTAATGTAATTTGTCATGCGATGTTTTAATTATACACATAATATAATAATAATTATAAAACTGTATATGTCTCACAACACGAAACCTCCACGGCACACGAATTCCCTTTGGGAAATCATACACAAACACAATACACATTTTATTGTATCGTATGTTACAGTTTTCTACATATGCACAACGTTGACAGTATACAAGTATGAAAAAATTAAATTTAAAAAATAATTCATTGAAAACACTGTAGCTGGCGAACTTGCTTCCTGTCTAACTATCTTTCCTCGACATTATTTACCTTTGGGATAGGCTTGCATGCACAAACTATGCTACGTTTTTGTCACATCGTTTTCAAACAGCGTGTACCTACTTCATTATATCATTTATTTATTATTTATTGATTTAGCGGTAACGATGCGGCAATGTCTAAACATTATTGCGAATGTTTGGAGTCAAACACTTTTCTAATACCACTTGTATTTTATGCTGCGTGCAACCATAGATTGTTATATATAATACGTAGATGGAGTACTCGTATATATTTTCATTGTAATAAAGTGAGGCACCATTTTTCGGCATTTTTGACAGAACGGTTGGCGAAAAAAGTGTGATAAATCGCTAAAAACGTCGACAAGAACTTCAAAAAATGTCAAATTACGTTTATATAAATGTAAAAATGATATATTTTTATAAAAATGCGAGAAATAGTGCATAAAATGTAGGAAACACCATACGCTTTTGCCAACCGTTCTGTCAAAAATTCATAGATTTTTTGCCTCACTTTTGTAAACGAGTCAGGGTTCTAGGTTTTGTATGAAATTCTGTGCGTGCAACTAAGGTTTTGACAGTAATCTTGCCAATCTCAGCTAGCGCAAAATTTGACTGATATTGCGACATTGTCCCTAGACATTAAAAGATTAATTTATTGATATGTTTGAAAGATGTGTTGTCTCCAAATTTTAGCTACAATATCCCATTCAATTTGCTTTATTTATTATACTTTAGTCCAGAGTGTTAATGCGGCTCACAATGACGGACAATGAACCATCATATTATCGAGTATTCTCTGTATGGATTTGAGTTTAGTTGGAGAGTTTTGAGGTGACCACCGATGCAGTGAACTAGCTGAGAAATTTACCGTTCCACCTCAGAAATTTACCGAATCAAAATGTCAAACGCATTAAAAAATATATTGATAATCGTATCACTGTTGATGTATTACAAGTTTTTTTTTACCGTAGATCCTCGTTTAGCAGTATACATATTTAAGAATCGGATGTGTTTATGTATTTTATAAATTACACCTCGGTCGCTAATTGCATGTCACACAATGAAGTTTCATAATATTATTATTGTACTTGCATGTTAGTCTTAGCAATACGTCAATGCGATTAATGTATGTTACTTCTACTACTACTATTACTAGCAATAAAGTAGGTACTGTTAGACAATATGCTCTTTGCCGGGGGCGCCACTATAATATTGTTTAATGAATAGAATTAAAAATCAAGATTCTAGTAAAGGACGAGACATTATATTTACTGAGGTCAATTTTGCCGATAGATTATCCAGTATCTAATATCTATATCCAGTACAAAAATATACATTGATGATCATAGTTTAATAATTTATATTATTATTATCTTTCACTGTACACCGATATCGATTACAAGATATCGTGGGGCATTCAAATAGAGTGGGGGGAGGGGTGCAGTTTATATTTGTGTAATTATTTATTCATCTACATTTGATGAATGAATTTGATCCACGTTTTTTCGGACGCCCGCACCTCCTCACACCTCTTCTTTTAGACGAGTATATCCTCTTTGTCATCCTTTCCTCGTTCATTCGTACCACATGTCAAAAACATCGTAACTAATATCCTCATTCTTCCCTCTGTCACGCAACGTTTTACCAAACATTCTTTACAGCGATCGCGTCTCCATCGCATTTATTTCACTTTCGTCTTTCTACAACCACCTCCTTGCATACGTAAGTGATGGTACCATACTGGTATTGTGCACCAGCACTTTATCATGTTTGACATATTGGCATTGCTGACTATTGTCATAGGTTAAAGTGCACCTTTCACTTTAGCATCGATATCTTCTAACGGAATAAAGTAAAGAATAATAATAACAAACACATAATACATACTTCTAGAATTATTCTGAACAAGATATTATATGATACAGTTCTATTGTCCGGGCTTAGCCTTCTTATCGCATACCTGCCTGTATGGCCGAGTGAGTGTGTATGTGTATAAATATATGTGGCGTGTATGTATGTCTTATAAATCTTATTATGTAGGTGTTTTTTTTAATATCTATATATTCATTTATATGATCATCATTATATATTTTCGTATTGGGTACTACTGGATAATCTTATGAAGAAATTGACTATTTCGGGTACAGGACAGCAGTGTTACCCTCATTGACATTAATCTCATTGATCACTCCTAAATACTGTGTCCACAGATGTTGTTTATTATAAGTAGATACCTACTTTATACGTGATGTGAGAAATAATTTAATTATGTTAATGTTATTACTTTTAGGTTTGAATAGAGATGGACAAAGTGGCTAAATGAAGTGATTCTGTTCATTCAGTTCACTCACTTAAAAGATCTGAGTTGGTGAATCGTACCAGTGACTCACTAATAAACTTGGTGTTTTAAATCTTGGTTTTCAAAAATGTGCGATGAATTATACAATTTAATATTATTGGAGATTCAGAAAATGCACTGCTGTACGAATTTCAGCAAACACAGATTTCTAAAAAAAATTGTCATTCAATGCTGTTGCCAATTTTTCGATTTGGAAAAATTTACAATCTCTTAATTTTTGTAAAAGAATTTGAAAAAAAGCTATTCTATAAAGTATCTACCGTATCACTGAGTTTGTTATCTGTTACCTTTTCCGACGGGATTTTTGGCTCAGTAGAAGAAATCGACGTGCGTGCATGAGAAATTGTATGACTGTAGAAGAAGCGAATGAAGTATGTAAGGACAGATCTATATGGCGTTCCGTTCTCTCTGCCTACCCTTCCGCACTTGGGATACGGCGTGAGGGAATAGAATAGAATTTTTAGCTCAGTAAAAGATACGTAGGTACGCATCAGTGAGTTAGTACCCAGATCAGTTTCCCAACTCTAGTTTTAAGTGTGAGCTAGTTTACAGTGCTAACGGCTGACTGTGGAGTAAACAGTATGTTGACATTAGCTCAGGTACATACTATTAATACTAATGTTTGCTATGTTTTATAACGTCATTTTGTACCTACTAACTAATACGTGACGGAAAAATGAGGCGCTAATAATTATATTTGCGGAGTACAGAAGCAAAATCGCCACTTTACACAGTGACTTTATTAATCGCGAACTGGCTTTTGAAGAGTTTCCGCTCTCATTATTAGGCCAACGTAAACATTTCATGTTAACCTGATGATGACTCGCACGGCGACACGCTGAACAAGATGGTGCGAGTCGTCGGGCGTATGACTCCGGCTTTATGAACGGCTGGAGGCGTCGTCGAGTGATTGCTTGGTGACTCTCTGAACCCAGCAAAGTTGGCGATGGAGGTTTTTAACTTACTTCCTTATGCAGCTATTCCAGTCCACTGGTGAACATGCCTCCCCTGTCCTGAGCTTTCTTCAACCAGTCACCAGTAATTTTCAAATGTCTGACCAACGTGTGGGAGGTCTTCCTCTACTCCTTGTATCTTCACGAGGTCTCCAATCTAGGTTTTTTTCCCCACATTTAATAGCTGTGGATACTTAGGTACTATTAACACCGTGTGTTGTATTATATTCAGTCTGAACCAAGGCCCTAGCGGAATCAAATGGCCTCTTTTCACTTCATTATGTTATATAAATGCTCTGATGTATTTGTCATCACTGGTGGTCTAGAAGAGTCGAGAGGAAAAGGACAATTTCCTGCGAGTTAGACAGACCAAATTAGGTCTGTCTCAAGCTCAACAGTGATTGATCGAAGCAATGAGGACTACGACGTTTCTGGATAATCGAAGAACTATGATGGATCATGCAATAAAGGCAAAAATGCTGGCAAATTTTATACTCAGGATTGAGAAATGCGATGTAAAATCATAATAATACTGTATAATGAAATTCGTACTATTTGTTCTATCATTCTAATCCTCCTATATAAAGGGTCTATGAGACTGTCAATAAAAAAAAATCATAAACACAATACAAGACAACACATCAAATATAAATCATTAAAATGACATTTGAAATTCTAAAAACACAAAATTTTGTTCCCACACTGCATCATAGACCTGGGTATTAGCGGCTTAAAGATCTTGAATTAGATTGTCTTTAAAACAACACATAATTTAAGTCTAGTTAAAAACTTGACACATGTCCAAAAAATCTCCTAATTAAAATTAATCAGTCACTATCTCTTCTTTCTAACATTTTCTTTCTTTACCACTGTCTCTTGAATGTATAATAACTACTTTCATTTTTTATCTCTTCTGTTAGATCATTAAAAATCCTTACAGCTTCATAATAGAACCCTTTTTTTCTTCTTTATCCTTCCTTGGGTACACGTAATAAATTAAAAAATCAAATAAAGCGTAGTAGATGATTGTGTGTGTTCAGTTCAGAAAACTAAAATAATATTGAATGTGTGAGTAATTAATTATTGGATGCGATGATAATTGATTGTATTGTCTACTGAAAATTTTACTAATACGGTCTTATATGTTAATCAGACAACGTTAATTTTGACACTTTCATTTCACACATTCAAAATATTATGACCTAATCTAAACTGATGACGTTTTCTCTCGGAAAGTGACAGTTAGTTTTTACAGATGATGATGATGATGATGATGATTTTGGATGATTTTATTTTATAGCTTTGGCCTCGTAAAATACTGTTTTCATATCATCATCATCATTGCCCTCAACGCTCCTCTCGGGAGCCTAGGGCACAAACCAGCCTCCTCCATTCAGAGCAGCTCTTCCCACAACATTCTCTGCGCTCTGATGTCATTGTCATAGGAACGGTGTATTGCAAAAGAGTGTATTATTACCTGATTCCTAACATTCTATCTGCATCTATGTCTACCCTCACGCCATATTCAAAGTGGGATAGGCAGAGAGAATAGAACGTTATATTGATCTATCCTTATATAGTTCTGTAGCTTTCTTCAAATACATGCAGTTTCTCATACTATCTCTCTATTCAGTCGTTTCCTCAATTCTGGAAGTCGTGATCTCTGTAACAGTACATTCTCAGGCATAGACAATAGACTACACTCCCTAATGGATAACCCTGCCCCATTCTCTTCTTTTCGCATCGCAAATGACTTGAGTTACAGCCTGCTTGATCTGATCAGTTCAACGCATTTTTATCCTGCCTCTAAATCTTCTACCTGGCGATTTTAATTTATAATCAATCTTACATACACGCCAATTTCTCTACGATGTTTTATTTCGAAACTGTGTATTTTATACGGTGAATCGAGCCTGTTTTGATAACCAAAACTCATAGAGATTTAGGAAGAAAGTTACTGATTTATTTGTTTGAGTATTGCCTTTCCAAAGTTTACATAGATTATATTATAATCCTATAACCCTACTCTAAAATCTCTTAGTGTTCACTCTTCTGAGAACAATAATCCACTTGTGATTTTCATTGAACTAGATTATATTGACGTTTACAAACCTTGACCATAAGAAAACCTTTGATTTAATACCACATTCCATATAAAGTTACTAGGTAGAATGTTGTACACATATATACAATGTTGACTTGAAGGAAATTACGGTAGCGCAAATAATTGGATATGTAACATTGACAATGACCAATATTCATGTTAAATACATTCTTAAACAAACTTTATTTTTTTATTTTATTCATTTAATTTAAATAAAAAATCCTGGATCTTTCAAAAAGCCTAGAGCATTTTTTGTTTGATTTAAGATTGGGTTCTCGTTTAACCGTACGGGCTTCTCTCTGCATAAAAGAATGCATTCGAAAATTTATATTCCCTTTAATAAATTACCCTTGGTATAAATTCTCATACCGACAAAGATATACGTATATATACACAAAACATATAGAATTTTGCAATATTAATGTTTCAGTGTTGATATTGTAAAATAACATTTTTATATCATTTTCAAATATACTCGTAAAATTAACACTGTTTTCGTTTCACAAAAGTGTTTTCAACCTATACCACAAACACGCCTAGCGCTTTCGTCAACAAATTGACATCATCAGGACTGTGTATAAAACTAAAAATAACATAGAAATAATCGGCTGTACGAGTATATGCTTACAATTATTAAGAGATGGTAGGTTGGGGTATTGTGGTACTAAGCATAGGGAAGGTTGAGGGAGTTATGTACGTCATTAGTTATATCTTTTTTGTGAGACAGACATTTATTAGTTGTCTACACTATGAAACAAAAAACCGTGTTAATTTTTTAATCAATAAAGAGCTTTTTTTTATAATTATTTTCTTCGAAACAACAAGGCTAGGTAGTATTTGTAATAACAAGACGTCTTTTTCAAGGTGTCCCGTCTGATATTAGGTAGTAATTGAAATTAAAAAATAATATTATTAAATTACTAATTAATACCTTTTGCTAATTACAGACAATATAATGTAACTTGCGACAGGTGTAGTTATACGACATTCCTATAACTTACATAATATTATCGTATAAACAACTAGCTGTCCCAGCGAACTTCGTACCGGGTCATTCCGTGTCAATTCAACACAATTTGAGAGATTTTCATACTTGATGTCTCAGATTTTCATGATTTTTTTTATGCAGCAATATATCATAGACTTATGAAAAAATACCAAATTTCAGCTATGTAGCACAATTATTTTTGAAGTTATATATATAATGAGTTATAATGAGTTACAATCCACTGGATTGGTCTGCAACGAGTTTGGTTTTTCTTCTCCATTCGTCTCTATTCTCAGCCAGTCTTTTTAGCCCTACGTATGAGCCACAGTTCATGTCTCTCTTCAGTTGGTCCATATATGCGTCTCTTGGTCGGCCTCTGCCATTTGTCCCCTCGGTCTTACCCTCTGCGATGGCGATGAGTAGTCCTGGATGCCTGATGTTGTGGCCAATCCAGTTAGCTCGTTGTTGGCTGATTCTCTTAAGGAGTTGCCTTTTTTCGCCTACCCTGGTTAATACTTCTTCATTTTCGACGTGCTCCGACCAATGGATCTTGAGCATGCGTCTGTAGCACCACATCTCAAAGGCCGCCAACCGTCCGCTTTCACTCTTGCTGATGGTCCATGTCTCACAACCATAAAGCAGAATGCTCCATACAAAGGCTTTAGTAAGGTTCTTCCTTACGCTTAAGTCAATATTTGGGGATTCCAATATCTTTGATTTTTTGTTAAAGGCAATCCTTGCCTGGTTTATTCTGCTTACAATTTCCGATTTGGAGCGTCCATCCTGGTTTATTCTGCTGCCCAGGTACACGAATTCACTTACTTGTTTGATGCTCACTCCATTTATGGCAATGTTCGCAGTCGCTTCCTCTTTTCCAACGACCATACATTTTGTTTTTTCTTTATTTATTTTCATGTTGTACTTTGACAACAGAATACGTTCCATTTTTCCTAAGGCTTCGTTCAGCTCCATCTCGGAGTCTGCGAGCAGTGCTATGTCGTCAGCATATCTGATCATGTCGACCTTTTTCCCATTTATTTTGACTCCTGTCCAGTTCTTCATTTCTTCTCTCAGTTCATCAATGGCTCGCTGTATATAGCAGTTAAAGAGAGCTGGCGACATTGAGCATCCTTGTCTTACGCCTTGTTCGACCCTTGCTTCTGCGCAGCTCTCTCCGCTATTAATTACGGCCATTTCGTTCTTATACACAGAAAGAAAAAATATATTGAGTCAAGAGGATTTGCTTTGAGTTAAGAAATCAAAATTTTATATATAACGAAAAAATTATTTTCTCAATCTAAGAAGATTTTCATCTTCGTGCAAAAATTGTAATTCTTAAAACAAGTATTTTTTTCTTAATTCAAGAGGATATATCGTTATCGAAGAGTTAAAATTCTCAAAAATATTAGAACAAATTTTCGCTCAAGAAATTAAAATTCTCAAAACGAGTAAACATCATATTCTCAACCCAAGAAGACATTTTTTTTTGTGGAAGAAATGAAATTTCTCAAAACAAGCTTCTGTTTCTTCAATGTAAAGAATACATTATCTCCATGAAAGAAGCTTAATTTTCAAAACAAGTAACTATTTTCTTAAACTATGAATACTTTTACTTTGTAGAATATTTTAAATTCTCAGAACAATAAAATATTTTCTCAATCGAAGAATTTTGTTTCTCAGAATGAAATTTCAATATGCTTATAATGAGATAGACATATCTTAACTCAATATGTCAAGTGTCTTTATCAAAAACTTTAAGTTTCTTGGTTATAATATATATATATTTTTTGATGTAAGAATATTTTTTTTCACTTATAAAGGTGGCTACATACTATCATGCAAAGTTGTCATTTTTTTATTAACAATCTACATAATTAAAATATTGTGAATATTTAAAGATTGTAATTAAAAAAATGACAACTTTGCACAATTATAATATATAGTCACCTTTATAAATGAAATATAAATATTTATACATCAAAAAAAATATTAATTATAACCAAGAAACTAAAAAGTTGTTTATCAAGACCTTAAGGAGTCTGTTAAAAAAAAAAAGAATTTTTAGTTTTTCAGTTTATTTAAATCAATATAAGTAGGTAACAAGATCAAAATATCAAACAAAATAAATCAAAAGGGAACAGTGTGTTGTGTATAAAATAATATTAACTAAAAAAAATTGAGGGGACTTAAAGCAAAGCCGAATCAATCCATTTTGAAAATTTACCGTAGTCCTTTTTATTTTTTCTGTAATAAATAATTTATAAATATATTTATGACAACAAAAACATGTTTATTCATTCATACATACCATCGTGGCATTTCCCACAAGTGGAGTAGCCAGTGGACTGACTGTGTGTAATGAACACAGAGTTTGTCTTCTTCGTGCTACATAAAAATGAGACATTATATACAATTTATATAAGGACAATAAAATTAACAAAAATGCGAAAATAAAAAGGACAGGACCCCGTAGACAAATCGCACTTGGCGATCGACTACAAACGAATTTTCGACTATTACCGCAACAATAAGGCATAATTACACGATACATGTAGGTAGATTGTCGAAAAGTTTGCCAGTAGTCTATCGCAAAGTGTGGTTAATCTACGGTCCAGGGTTATATTTTCAAAATGGATTGATCGGAATGTGCTTTGAAGCTTTGAATCCCCTCAATGATGTAAATATGTTTAAATGTGGCTTAGTCATTGGCAGCCTTCACGCAGCTGGATACGAATATCAATCATCAAGCAAAAATCTTAAAGCTTTTGGCGACAATTCGGAGCAATATTCGAATGAATGCCTTCGTTACGTTTCATGGACAGGTAACGAAGGCATTCATTGAATATTTCTTTGAAGAATGCTCCGAATTGTTGCCGAAAGATTTAGATTTTTGCTTGATGATTGACGTTCGCATCGAGCTATGTAGACGCCGCCATTAAGGCATTGCCATAGGAGAACAAAGTATAAAAATCGCTATCATAAAAACAACAAACCATTTACATAATGAAGTAATTAACATAAGTATGTATGTACATATATTCTTAAATCTATTTTCTTATTTTAGATAATAACAGGTCCCTAAATAGAATTATTATGTTTCTATGAAAATATGATTTTCATCAGATATCAAATGTACTGCCTGGGGGAATGATAAATAGCAACATCCCAGTTCTAATAAAATATAAGTGTTTGTTGATTCTACAACGTAGGTTCTTAAATGACAATCATATTTAATAATTTTTAAAATGTCACAGTAAAAATATATTTTAGTTGCGTCTACAAAAATATTAATAATTTTACAAAAAAAAGGATGCGATTCTTTGTATTTATACAAGAGTATGTGATTTATGATATATTTTACACCATTAACTGAATACCATTGAACACAAGATATATGTTTGCCTTTTAATTCATTTGGAATTAAACAATTTTTTGATTGAATTAATTTTCCACGTCCAAATGTATCTTGTATACCTGTTTTTGTTATCAGTCTATAACAATATTTAAATTGATACCGTAACAATATCGATAAAGGAAGGTTTTTTCTAGTATTAATGGAATTTGTAATTTGTTTGATATCCCTGTGTTTAGATTCATATTTGAAAGAACTAAAAAGGATTGGTGGTCCCATGTATTCTATTATTTTCGGATAATGAACTGCAAAATGATGTTTCGGTTTTAAATTGCACCCAAACTCTAAGTATCTTTCATGGTGCTCTTGGATTATTACTTTTAAATATTGTATTAGTTCATGACTGAAAGACTGGCACATTAATATTTCTGTCATTTCGAGTAAACATAAATAATACTTCCAAACATCATTATCTTCTGGAATGAGATTTCCAACAATCAATCGGAAGTTTCTAACTAAACACAGCATTTCAGAGGCTGAAAACATTATTACTCCTTTTTCTAAATGTTGTTTTGTTACTGAAGGAGGAGTGTTTTTTTCATTGGGGTCATATTTGAAAAACAATATTCTGTCATTGAGCTGATCGAGTGAAAACAATTGTTCAGTAAGAAGTTTCTTAATAATTAAGGCCATACCATATCTATGTATTCCTTCACATAAATCATGCATTACATCACATGAATAGTTTTTATAAACATTAAAATTATTCACAGAATGCCATACGCAGTTTTCTTTCACTCCCAACTTATTGTCTAAATGATCTTTATATTTTTCTTCCAATCTATATTCGCAGCTCTCATCTGTTGTTTGTTTCTCTGCAACGCTTTTAGGTGATAGACAAAATCTACAGTAATAAGTAGCAGAAAAACTTTCAAAAAACCCAAGTATACTATGTAAACCTAAATTATCACCCGCTATTGTAGTCAATAAAAACCTAACATTTATTTTATCTCCGTCAACATCAATGGTAATACCATCATTTTTCAACATATTCAGCTCATTTATTAAATATTCAAACATGACTTTATTACCAACAATATCCCTGTCACTTGTGTAAAAGAGCATAGTTGTAAATACATTTTCTAACCTACTGGAATATTCTGGAGGAATAGTAGCTATTGAAATATAAATTGCACCAAGTTTATTATTTCCCGCTCGACTTCCAAGCGGGTTTCCGGTCTCTAAATCATCAAAAAACAATATTAAAGGAATTGTGAAAGTATTGCTTAGTGAAAAACTTTTCCACAATTTTCCTTGAACTACATTTCTTAATACATTATTTTCATTACAAAGATTTTCTTGGTAGACTCGTATCATATGGAACACACCTGGCAATTCCAAAAATGTTTTAAGTGTTTCAGACAGTGAAATCATATAACAGTCCTTATTTTTTAACTGCATCACAACATTCTCATTTACAATCTTTTTTTGTTTTGATAGTCCAATTACTATTTTTTTTGGTTTGATAAATTTTCTTTTTGATTTAAAGTACTTAGTTCTTTTATACTCTGTATCAAAAGATGAAAATAATGAACTAATTTTATTAAAAATTGAATTTATATCTACTTGCGTTCCAGATAATGATAATTTACTACATTCGTTCTGGATGTCTGAAAACATCTCAGCAAAAAGAGTTTTTACAGAATCAAAAATACTTTGTACTGTCTTTCTAGGTATATTTATTTTATAATACAAGTGAACAATAAACTGAATAATTTTTTTTTTCAAATTTAAATACAAATGTGATATTTCGTTCTGATCATTAGATTCATAAGTTGAAGAATCTGAATGTACAGATTTATTATTCAATTCAAACTTTGAACATGATGGTTTTGAATGCAATATAGAAATCTTATTATTCAATTCAGACTCCAAATTATTAACCTCATTGGATTTTTTTTTTGTGTGAACTGTTTGCAAATGCCGTTTTAATGATTGTTTTCTGTGATATGATCTATGACAGCCATTTTCTGGGCAATTAAAATAATTAGAGATGTTGTGATGCAGGTGTAAATGTAATATATATTGATTGAAATCAAATATATTTTTCTGACACAATTTACATTTCATTTTCTAATTATTTAAAAAAAATTATAAAAACAGAAAATACTATAAATTTTCTTAGATAGAAGACTATTCAAGGGTATTCAATACATCATGAATGTAAGGTGCAATTTTGTCAGATTCAGATTTTATTTTATATACGCACCTTTGTATTACCGTATATATATGCTCTGATGCTGGAGGATACTTACAGTCCAAAACATGATAAATCTTGAACAAAATATCAAACGCCTTTATTGCCGAGTGGAATACATGTCTGATTTTATCAATTATCAAATAATATGCCACTGGTTCATCAATTGATCCTTGAATAATAATGTATGGTTGTACAGAGATTTTTTTATGTAGTGCTTTCTCCTGTTGAATTTTTATACATTTTTCGACATCTGCCGCATTCTATAAATAATATAGGTATACATAAATTTATGTAATATTAATACTGTACTGTACAAAATATGGATAATAACTTATATTTCATAGATATAAAAATACTTGGAAACTTACATCAACGAATATCATAATCCCTTCCAACGCGTCTGTGGTTGAAAATTTTTCTTTTTTTGTCAATCTCCCTTTTGGCGGAAGTAAATGGCACATGAGTGTTATTTGTGTAGGTATTTGAAGATCTACAAAATATATAATATAACATTAACATATTGGATAAAATGTATTGAGACTAATGCAATTTAATCTATCTCGTGTCAAACGTCAGTCATAAGTAGGTACATGGGTCAATTTTATAGAAAATATTGATAATTTCAGTATAATTAAAAAAAAATCTAGGTATATTAAATAAATAAATTTGTAATAATAGTTTTTTTTTTTTTTAATTTTCTGCTGTATTTTTAATAGAATTACTTACATAAGTAGATGAATGCCGCATTTTCGGATTGCCTAATAATAAGTTATAACCGATTAGTCAATACAAGTGTACGCAGATAAGCTAACTAATAGTTCATACTGCATACAATTGTATTGACTAATTAACACTAGGATTGATTACTATAGCCTATAATCCAAACGCAACTTAATACATTTTAACTATATTAAGCAACTTACCTTCGTTTTCAAAATATTTTAGTGAATTTAAAAGATGAGATTTATATTCTTCATTTATGTCAACTTTTTTTAAAAGGATGAAGCTTTCAAAGAAGATATTCCAGTTCGAAAAAAAATTGTTGATTTTATTATGATACATATATTCAAATTCCAAAGTAATCTGAAAAACAATATTCCATTATTATTCATCTCAACACTGGCATGACCTGGTTGTGAAGATGAATGATGAAGAAAATAATTTTTAATATAGAGGGACAATAAATTTTAGTTTATAATTGTTATTTTTTATATTAATAATAAATTACCATCCCATTTATTGTTATTAAACCACCATATATTATATATGAACTGTCAGAAACAAATAAAGAGAAGAATGTAAAGTACAAAAACCTCAAGTGTCATGACTTACCAAAACATCGCTCCTGGGATCTTCTAGAATGGGCCATTGACTCAAAAATGTTGCCACTGTTTTGTCAGTATGTATTCTTCTAAGTTGAAATGTTGATTTCCACTTTCTTAATACTTCGTCCCATGGATCTCTATTATATTTCAACCATATTAAATCATTATCGTTGTGGAAATCTAAATAATAAGACAAATACAAAATTTGTATAATATAACAAATAACTTTTGTTTCTTATCTTATATATTCATATTCTTTCTATATTTTACAAAAACCTATTACAATGTACGTCAGAAATTCAAAATATAAAATGGTAGATTATTGCTGGAACAATTTCTTCCATCAAACCATTATAAGGATTCTCATTTATCATTTGGATAACTTGTACTTAATTACTACTTATTATAGCAAAACACTTAGTTTTGTCTAAATAATTACTAACCATTGATTTCTTCGAGAGAGACGATATTTATTTCTGGATTCGGCAGTCTGATACGGCGACGTTCGCCAGATCGATACAAGATGTTTCTTACTTTATCGACTAGCTTACCCTTGGCTGGGACGTATTTTCCTCGAATTGATTTTTTAATTGGTCTTGTGAAGTAAGTCCCAACTGCTTCTTTTGGAAATAGTCCTATGATTTTTGCAGTGATGATTGTATATTCATCATTTGTTATACGGCTGAAACAATAAAATAATCCTTTAGATGGTTACATGTTTATAAGATAAATATAATATATTTTTAAAGAATATAAAATAAAACAATTAACGAGAATCATTTCTGTACAGATATGTAGTTTTCTATTGGTGTCTTGTATCAAATTAAATAAATATATCTATGTAAACATACTTATTGACAATGAAAGTAAACAAGTGACGGATAATTATATCCGTCAGCTGGTTTCTCTTTCGTGTATCTAATTGTCCATTGGTTTTATAAAAATTTAAAATGCTCTTGCCCAACGGAGACGTCTGTAAAAGAGTTTTCAGGTCAAAATCTTGAAAATCGTTTCGTATTTTAGTTGAAAAGTAGTCATCATCCACTGAATTTACAAACTCCACTTCCTGTATTTCAACATTTTGTAATTCAGAAGTTGATGCATCTGAAATTATCTCAGTTGGAGTCTGTAAAACAAATTACAAAATTATTAAATTTTCAAAATAAAAGAATCAATTCATCGTTCTTTTCATTTCAAAAAAGATTTATTAATTTAAGTACATTTTCCCATTTATGAATATATAAGTAGGTTCATATCTGCATCAAAATAAAGTTCATAAATTATTTCAAATTTATAACATTAAGTATATAACCACAATGAAACATTATTAAATTGAAAAATTACTGACTTGAGCTTCTAAAAATTCCTTAATACACTTCTCCAACCGTATTCGTTCTCCTAATACTGGACACAATTCGGCCAAATATTGAGGACTATCAATTATCTTCTTTAATTGTGTTATATCAATTTTATTGTCTAAAATAATATAATAAAAATAAAATTTAAGATTGTATGAAAAAAGGAATTATTGTAAAAAATAAATATAATTCATACTAGGGATTGATTGTTTAACTATGATGCAATTTGTCCACACTCACTGAGTAGATTTTGTTTAGTTGGAATAAAAAATATCCCTGTTTTTATGTCCAGTAACGACTTTGTATATCTGGGGCAGTTTAAATGTGACATTTGCGATTTTGTCATGATTATGTCATAACAGCGCTGGATGTTAAAATGTAAAATGATAAACAATGTTATAGGTACTCACCGATCAATTTTTGTGCTATCTGTTCCGACACTGAAGCTTTTAAATAAACATAAAACTCTTCGTCACTCGGACTAAACATATTATTATTATCCATTCTTCCTTTTACAAAACTTAACTAACACCGAAATAACAGCACTAAAAAAACGAATATTCAAATACGTATAGGTACTTCCAACGCCACGCTTGATCACAATTACTTTATCGTTTATCCTGATAGAACAAAAACTCGAGATTAATAACACGATGATTCCCGAAATGTATCCTTAAAAACCGAATAAAGCAATCGTATATGTTCGTACGAAATCGTTAAACATTCTGGGATTACCCGTTTTCATGGAGAGAATACACAAAATTAATTTACACTTGATTCTTCATTTGAGAATATATTTTTTTGAATCAACAAAACGTTTTCTTCAATCAAAGTTTTGTGTTTTTACTTAATCCAAGATATTCGTATTACTCAGAACGAGAAAAAAATTCTTACAGCAAGAAAACAATGTTTATTGAAATGAGAAAAATATTTTTTTCATTGGAGAGAGCTGATTTACTTAATTCAAGGAAATATTCTTAACACAAGGCAATAGTCTCTTGAATTGTTTGAGAGAGTAAACATTCTTGGAATGAGATGATAAAATCCATTTGTTTTTTCAGTGTATAGGCTCCAGATTGCTCTTCTGTCTTTGAAACTCATTCCTATTTCGTTTAGGATGTTAAAAAGTTGTTCCCATTCTACTTTATCGAATGCCTTTTCATTTTTTAAGTTATTAATTTTTAAAAATCACAATTTTTATGAAAAAATCTCATGTCTTGGCATCTTTGAATGCCTATAGGCTGGCAACCAGTGGTGACTTAAACCTGGGAGAGGTCTCGTTTTAAAGCTGTTGAATGGGGCTTTAATCTGATGTGCCACAGAATAGGGGTCACGGTTTGAAAAAAAAATTCAATTTTAAAATTAAATTTTTCAAAAAGTGACAATTTCAAAAATTCCAAAAAATTGACAAAAATAGTTTGTATAAATATACCAAAATTCCGTTAATACCGATTCGATACCAGGTGCCGGCAAACTCCCCTTTCACGACACAAGCTTTTAGTAGCTTACTGTGAAAGGTGTATAACGCTGTATTTGGGTTTATAACAAAAATCCAGATATATCTTTTTTTTTTTAAAATAGATATTAATATTTTATACTTTTGTCTTCTTCTTCCTGTGCCATGTCAGGTCCCCCCAACGTTGGCGATCACTCCGGCGAAAACTTCCCTGTCCTGTGCTGCTCTGAACAGGTCATCCACCGTCCTCATTTCGGTCCACTCTCTAATGTTGCACAGCCAGGACATCTGCTTTCTGCCAACTCCCTGTCCTCCCTCTGTCATGCCCTCCAATATAAGTCAGAGGAGACGGTACTTTTCTCCACGCAGCACGTGACTCAAATAATTATGACTTTTATTTAGGAAAATAAATAACTTTTCATTTGACTTACGTAGCGTTCGGTCTAATGTTTGTGTAAATATTTATGCTCTGCGAACTGTTTAATATCTCGTATTTGTCTTTATTACAATAATATTGATGTTGTTTATAAATTTCCTTTGGTTGTTTATCAGTGAATATTGTTTCCTTTCGTTACAGTTATGTCTATCCAACGATGGACGAGTTGGCGAGTCAACTGAATTACGTCATGGGACACTTTGGCATTAAATCCTTCATCGGTTTTGGTGTTGGAGCTGGCGCCAATATCCTTGCGAGATTTGCAGTGGCAAATCCTGAAAAAGTAAGTGAAGTTTTTTGTTAGCGTTGTTGTCATACCATAAAATCACTTCAATTTGCACTAAAATTTATTTTCCCCTCTCTCAACCTGCATACATACATAATCACACGAACAAGCTTAATTTTATGCATGTTCAAAATAATGCCTGCAATATTTTATTTCAACACAGTTATTAAAATTTTGATAAATTATTCATTGTATAATTGAACTGTTTGGTGCAACAAAAGCCTAACTCTCACAAGGTTAATTCTGAGATATGAAAGTAAAAAAATCTTCTTTTATCATTGTTTTTTTTGTTGTTTATTTTAATCCATAAAATACCAAATTTGGACAAGAAATAAATATAATTATCTTCTTCTGTAAGTCCTGTCAGGTCCCCCTGATCACTCTGGCATAGGCTTCTCGGTCATACGTTTTCTGGAACAACTCCTTCACACCTCTCATTCCAGTCCAATCTCGTATATTGCCACGGTTTCTGCCTTCTGCCAGTCTCCCAGCGTCCCTCTATTTTGCCTGTCATAGTCAACCTCAAAATGTGGTACTTTTCTCCGCGCATTATATGACGCAGATACGAGATTTTACGCACTTTGACATCCAACAGGAGTTGTCTGTCCATTCCAATTCATCTTAGCAGCTCTACATTTGTGATTCTATCAGTCCAATGAATATGAAGCATTCTTCTATGAAGCCACATTTCAAATGTTGCCAAGCGATTCATTGTAATAATTTTTAGGGTCCAGGTTTTAGAATATATTATATTTACATGAAACTTGCGGCTTAATAAATTTCCCTGAATTTGTCGAAATAATTTTCATTGTAAATAAAAAATATCAACTCATTATTTTGGTATGGTACCAATTTTGGTTTAGGTTTTTTTTGCACTATAAAATATGAGGTAGGTATGAGATGTTCAAAAGACGATGGAATTAAAAATTATTGAGATTGTGGGTTAGGCTTTTGTTGCGCCGAACATCTCAATTTGCATTTTAATTACCTTTATAAAAACATAAATCATTTTGAACTATTGTTATTTTATGTAAAGGAATTACACTGAATAATAAATTGTTTTATGCAAAATCCTATTAATATAATATACAATAATTTAACTTTAAAAAAATCTGATATATACTTAATATTAATTGTCTCAATTGCTTTTACCCTTTCTGATATCATGAATAAATTGAAATTTCTTTATTAAAAAAAAAAATTCATACACCTAGTCACGTGGAAAGCTATGAGCTATTCAGTACTAAATTTTATGTTGTTTTGATAATAATACATTTAACTTAATTTCAAAACTTAAAACATCTCTGGTAAATTTAGAATCTTTGCTGGTCCACAAATTAAATGTAGGTATATTTTGTCAACATATTCAGCAGCGGCGTGCCTTCCACACTTACAAATATGCAACGCATGCCCTACAATAAATGTGTAATCTTAAAAATTGTGTAATATAATAGTGTAGAATATCATTTTAAGATTATTTATGAATTTTTAACTACTATAGTAGTCATTTTTTTAGATTTATTTATTGGTTTTAAGGCATGCGTTGCATATTTTCATGTGTGGAAGGCACGCGCCTGATATTCTGTAATTGACTGTTTGATTTTGTAAAAATTGTAAAAAGTACAATACATATCACATTTGGTAATAGTACCCATTCCAATTATCTTAACATTTACTGGTTCAGAGAAGACAATTTGCATGTTTGCCACATGCAGGTTACACTACTTGTAGGAACCGCTGTAACGGTATGAACGAACAAACGAAAGGAACATTATTTGATTCAATTTACAATGTGTAGCTGTTGCTGCCCCACTAGGAATATCCACCTATTTAGGGGCTAACAACAAAACACATTAAAAACAACAAAAATACTATCTTATTCATGATTTATGTTATGAATTTTTGACACAATTGGATGTCGGGGACTGGATTTTTTACTTACTAGAAGTGTGATGATGAATTGACTGGTACAAGGATTTGCGCAACAAAGAATGAAAATATGACTTCACAAGTTAAAATGCGCCATCTATGCTCAAATGTTGGAAAGAGTTTCTAAAATAATATTAAATTCTTCCCTCTATGCATTCGAGCTTGTATAAAGATGGATGCTTCCGATGTTGTTTCCGTTGAACTGCAACAGATGTCTTTCCAGTTTGAAACCACAAAAATTGTATGAAATCGTATAAAAACTTGATTTCAAGAATGGAAAAATATTGAGTTGTAACATACATACAACTTTCAAAAATTTCAAGTCATGTGATAAGCATGACACAGAGGAATTGGGAATGTTACCTAGGTTTAAAGAGTACTCTTAACCAAGCCTAAAGTCGATTCATAAGCGTCGAAACTCTGTGTTGTGCACTCCTTAAGGAAGTTCACATATTATGTATGTGTATCATATACAACATACCTACCTAGTTAATACCTATTCAAATAGGTTGACTATGGATGAGTGTGATCAGTTGGAATGATTAATCTGTAGTAGTTCAAAATATGTTATTCATGATTTTTACAATCACCTGCCTTTTGCAGCGCACTCGATGAGGTACAAGGAAGAATGTGAGATTTATTAATTACACGGGTCTCTGTGGAACAGAATAGCCAATCTTATATTGATAAATATTAGAATGATTTATTTTGCATTAGCAATACATACATTTCATACATTATTCTATTATAATTATTTAATTTATTTATAGGTTGACTGCCTCGCTCTGATTAACTGCGTTTCAACTCAAGCTGGATGGATTGAATGGGGTTACCAGAAAAAGAACGCTCGTCACTTGCGTTCTAAGGGAATGACTCAAGGAGTACTCGACTATCTGATGTGGCATCACTTTGGAAGGGTTAGTACATACATACTGGTTCAATTTTATTAATTTATTTATTTATTCAACCAAATATTCGGCTTACACCGTTTACACTCTTCTCCGTAAGTTTTCGAGTGTCCTGTAAAAGGCAGGTGTTCGAAAAAATTAAGACATTTTACATCTTGAATTCAGCGATGAGGTTTGCCACCCATCCTGAATGTCTTGATATTATATTGGCACGGAGAGGACAGCTTGCATGTTTGTTACATGCAGCTGGTCTGCTGGCTACCCCACTTGTGGGATATGCCGTGATGGTATAGATAGATATAAATAGACATTTCTATACTTAGATCTATCATGTTCGTTGCTAAAACAAATTAGGAATTTTACATATCTGGGATAAACTCGCCTTCTGTATAATAATTTATTTAATATGAATATCTTTTTTATGTAAAGATGTTTAAATTCAATAAATTGACATCACTTGATTTACATTTCAATAGAATAGTTTACGTGTATTATGAATGTATAATATTTTGAATATAATCAATTTATTTAATTCTAGTTAGTTGGAAGGTATCGCAATCTAGCGATAGACTCGCTTTCTGTTCATTGAATTGTATAACTGATAATTTGTAATGATTGTACAATGTACAGTTAAAAATAAAAATCATTTTTGTTAATGTAATGTTGTTGTAATTTTGCAGGGAACAGAAGAACGTAACCACGATTTGGTTGAAGTGTACAAATCCTACTTCACGCATCACGTGAATCCCACCAACCTTGCGTTGCTTATCGATGCGTACATTTGCCGTACGGATCTGAATATCATTCGTGGCGATGTCTCCGATACTGGGAGAAGGGCTTCTCGTGATGCCGCTTCTTGCACTACATTACGAATGCCCGTGATCAATATCACCGGATCACTGAGTCCACATGTCGATGATACCGTTACTCTGAATGGACGTTTGGATCCAACAAATTCGACCTGGATGAAGGTTGGTCGAAAAAATAATAAAGAATATGAACAATTGTAATTATTGTTGCTAATGTAATGCGTGTGCTACATTTGGTCACACCATGCAAATGATGATACATCAAACAAATTTCAGTATTGGACTAAATTTATACAATGCATAATACAACATCTTCCTTATGTCTAAGTTTGATTAGGAGCTTTTTGCATCTATTTTTGTTCCTTTGCAAGTATTTCCTGTGAAAATCTTTTGCCTTTTCTAGGGGCTCTTGTTACTAGAATTCAGAGGTATGTTGCAAATAAAAATGCAAAATAATGAAAAACCTTGAACACCAAAAATTGACTGTTGACGATTTTAAGTGTATACTTTTTAAAACTTAAACTAATCGATGTTTGTATGTACTGTGAATTATTGTATAAATTAAGTCTTTACTTGAAAACATTTGATTGGTAAAAATATGAATCTATTAGTTCATAAATTCTATATTGACATTAAAATAATATTATTTAAGCGAGACAAATGCCAGAGATTTTTTTATATCTAAATGTCAGTCTTTATATGAAATCCAAATATCTTTACACTATGCTCTATGATACAATTAATTGTATTGTCAAGATGGAATCAACATTAAAATTTGAACATGAAATCTCCTAGTCAAATATTTTGTAAGTTGTCGTCATGTTTAAAACTAATTTAAATTTGTATATATTTATATTGTGGGTAATTTGGAATAAATTACGCACCTATAATAGAGTCGTCTTCTGTTTATTGGTTGTGTATAATATGAATGCATTTTTGTATAAATTACTTGTAAAGAGCAAGTTAATAATCTCGGAGCATTTGTCTCATAATAAAGAAAATTTTATATTTGAAAGTATGACAACAAAATTCTAAGTCATTTATTTATTGTAGTAAGAAAAACATTGATTGGTGTTTTTTTAAATATATTTTTCTTGTCATACTTAAATGAGTATTAGGATAAAAATCAATAAACAATGCGAATGAATTGGCAGCGATGAATGGCGAAATCGATCAAATTAATGCTTTTTAAAATGTTTTCAAAATTCATAGAGATCAAACTGTTTCTTTTTTGTTATATTTATTTTCTTCTATGTATTTTTAAACATTGTTTGACTTGCAGATTTCCGACTGTGGAATGGTTCTTGAAGAACAACCTGGAAAAGTTTCTGAAGCGTTCCGACTGTTCTTGCAAGGCGAGGGTTACGGTAAGTCATTGGGAACTAGAAAACCATCTAGGATCATAGATTATTGAATAAAAATGTAAACTGACTTATGAATAAACGTGGATCAAATTAATCAAGCGATTGATCACCAATCTGAACTAATAACCTTGTATATTCTCTTTTAATTTTGATTAAATAATGTCACCGACCAGAATAAAAATTTATATTTTTGTTTACTTGATTATTTACCTTATTTGCCACGGATTAATACAAAAAAATTATTCATATTTTCAATTTGATTTTGTGATTTATCTCTTATCTAATTTGATTCACGTTTTTTTAAAGATTTAGAGATATTAGTTTGAGGTTAAAAATAAATATTAAAATATAATATTTCTAGCTATTTAAAATGCAATTTATGATTGATATCTTATTACAACTTATTCAACTTCATGAAACAAGCATTATATTATGTCTTGTTTTTAATTATTTTTGTATTCTAAATATATTTAAATGTCTATTTTAGAAGTCACTAAATCAATAAATTCTCAAAACTCTGACATAACTTTTAATTACTTTTATAAAAAAATTCTTCTTCTAATTTATTAATTTTAAAAATGAAAATCAATGTTGTATTTACAAACTTCAGTTAATTTTAAGTTTAGTTATACCTGTTTTATAATTTGTAAATATAATTTGTATTTATAATAATAGCCAAACATTTAAATATTAAGGGAACAGTGTAGAGTCATAGGCCGTATATTTAATGTGACCTTAAAGTGACTTGAAAAATAAGGATTACCCTAACTCAATTAATTCTATAACAAATTTACATATATTTTTTACACTACATAAAATGTAAGTGACAGATATTTTTGGCTTTAGTGAAACCTTTTAGTTCTTTTGGATAGGTTTTCTTATATTTTTTGTTGCTTAATTGGACAAAATGTGCGTAGCGATTAGGATGTGTTGAAGATTAAATTAAACTCGTCAGAGTTCGATGTTTATAGTTTTATTTGAGGATAATGTTATGTGAAACAAGATTAGAAAAAAGGCAAACACAAAAACCAACAACCAGTTAAACACAAAATTCACTTGTCTCTTTAGAATACAACAATAAAAATTCAACTATTTATGATTACCTACTCTTCAACAGGATGGGTTAAGGGTTCTTTAAGTCCTGTTCAGGGTACTACCAAATAAGATTACATTGTAACCTATGATGGCTCCATGTGTTTACTTTAGATATGTTACCTCATACAATGGTTAATTTTATGAACAACTAGCTGACCCAGTGAACTTTGTACCGCCTAACAATCAATGAATGATTAATATTTTTAATCTCTTTACAAACTCTTGTAATTGTCCAAGTGTGTCGTCGTATAGTGTAAAAAATAAATATCATTATGTTGAACAATTATACGAAACTGAGATTTGTTTATTATCTGCTGCACGTAATATAATATGTAGGTACTAATTTATTTTTTAGGTAGATACCTATTCATTTTAAATTTATAAAAATTCTTATCCATGATTTTTTTCAAAATTGAAATTTCAGAACCACAGATGTTTGATTTTGTATAATTCTCCACATTGTTTTTTTTTTATTGAAATTAAAAATGTATGACGTAAATAATTTTCTTCGTAATTTTTCTTCCCATGAATTTGTAAAATATTTTAATAGCTAATTGGCTATTCGGGGCGGAGAAGAATCCAACAAATCAGAGATGATTCAAATTGGTTCAGCCATTCTTGAGTTATAAATGGTGTAACTAACCCGACTTTTTTTAATACAATATATAGATATTCACAAAACTTATTATCCAATGCTTTGATTATAGTGTGTAGGGTACTCATTCATAAGTGCTGATGGGTATCACTGAGAGTTACTCTATCTCTACTTTACATTTTGGTTTTAAATAGCTGTGAAATATTGAAGTTCATTTGATACAAAAGCTAAAAATCAGTTGAGTTAGGGTAAATCTTATTAAGGGTCACCTAATAGCTCATTTATATATTAAAATATGGGAAATTAGTTAAATAAAATTATAAAATGCCTTTTAGTACTTTTTTTAGTTCATATTTATTTGTACTATACAATTCTTTGTAGTAATATATTACTGTATTTTAAAATAAATCTGTTTTATAGGAATATCGAAGAAAATGCATCACTTATATAATATATAATAAAATGTTTCAATGGCAATAAATCAAATGGTTTATTTTCTTGTCTTTTTATTCAATAACACATAAAGCATTAAGTTTACACCTTTTTACTTATAGTTTCAAAATTCAAATTCACATTCTTTTTGTTTATTTGTTTTAGTTCCTTATTTTTTTTAAATTTATTGTTTTATTTGTCAGCAGCATTTTATAATTATTTTTAATTTATTTTTATAAATATTAACTAAATAAAAATAGTTTTTTTGTGAATTTGGAGATAAATAATGATAAATACTGTAAGAAATGGCCGTCTCAGCATTTTGTATACATTTGGTATGTATAAGCACTGTACAAATATTATATTCTTTAGAAAAATAGTTACTAGATAAATAGTTTCATATAAAAAATAGATCATTACACATTTCTTAATAATTGTTTACTGTTTCAAGACCAATGTATCATTATGCCCTTATGAGGGCGCTTATTCTAAGTTAGCCTTTAATTTGGTTAAATTTACTTTCACATTAAATATTTCTCAACTATTTTACGTCATATTTGAGAAACACTTTAGATTAAACATTCCAGTCAATTCTACTCACCGATAGTCAACCTATTTGAATAGATTAATATGATTAACATCTAAACTTCTTAGTAAGTAAAATCCAGTCTCCGACATCCAATTGTGTCAGATATTTTACATCAAAATTTAAGGGACAGATAGAGTTTATTGAAAGTAAAAGCAAATTTAAATGACTTAAGTGCTAGCTCAGGATAAACGTCCCCCTAAAGGTAATTTGAAATATTAGTCCTGTTATGTATTGTACCGAACCAAAGACATTATTCATGACAAGACTGTGCACTTTTTCACTAAATTCAAGCAAAAACATGCTTTTCGCCTTTGCAATTAAATTTGTATTCCTATGAAAAAATTAAAGGTACCGTGTGTCTCTTTCTAACATATTCCCAGTACATAGTAAATACATATTCAATAATAGCAGGCATGATATGACATAAAATCACAAATCATCCTTGTAGGATGCTATGCCATAAATGAAGTACATAAGTATATGACATAAAATGTATCGAAAATTTACACAGATCAAACAAGTCTCACACAAGATACATAGATATACATGAAACACCCAGACTTAGAACAACTGTTTTGAAAAGATCATTCTTATTTTGATCTTGTTAAAAAAATTGAACCCAGGACCCCATAATTCGTACCTCCACACCTTGACAGCTGTCAAATATACATTACAACCATGTGTTAGAAAAGCACAGCACTCTAACAATTACCTACTATCTCAAGTGGCACATTTTTGTTTTCAGATAAGCTCATAGTCTTGTAGCATATAATGTCTTTGTAGTAAACCCTATTCACTCACTATTGTTAGGAGATATGTTTGCTTGTTGTGTTAGAAATCCTTCATATATTTTGTTTTAGATTGACCATTTAATCAAGTAGTGTATTCAACAAGTTTTTAGACACAAAAAAAAAATTAATATTCAATATTTATTTGTTTTACATATTTTGTTTATAATACAAACACATTCATGATATTTGTTAAAATTAATAAATTTATTATGGTGAATAGCGATCGCCTGGAATAGCCAGATGAAAAATCTGACATCTCATTCTTAAAAATTGAAATAATGACTAAAAATTATTTGAAATAACAAAAATGTGGCATATACTCTTTAGTTTTATAATTTTTATAAAAAACAATGTGCTTTTTTGTGTTAAGTTATTTTCAAATTAATTAAAAATTAACAATTTAAAAAATATGTGAATAAAACTTGCGATAATAATACCTACAGTTGTAAACTTTACATAATTCTTAAACTTTGTTATTTTTGTTTTATAAATATCTTTTATATTTATGAAAACTCAAAGTTCAACAGTAAAATAATGATTTGTAAAAAATATATATGTGATTTTCAAAAAACAGCGCAAAATTAGTTGCCTAAAATATTTATTACAAATTAGTTATTTAGTCACTGTGTCGGTGTTTAGGTAGTAGAATTCCATATCGAAATAATAAAACAAATGTTTTATTCTACTAATGGTTTATTATGTGAGAGAGACGTCTTTCGTCTGATGAGGACATTGTCAATCTGCTGATTGACAGTGTCCTCATCAGACGAAAGACGTCTCTCTCACATAATAAACCATTAGTAGAATAAAACATTTGTTTTATTATTTAGTTTTAACAATATCTGTTTGTTGGAGCAAAACTGCAATATATTGAATTGTGGTTAAAGTGATTTATGAACATAGTTCTTTTATTACTTTTTTTTATAACAAACTCACCAATTTCGAAAGCGCATTAAATTTTATTATATCCATAGATAAAAAAATTATGTCCTTGAGTTAGTTGGAATAGATCACGCCATCACACTTAACTCACCCTCAGTATGTTATGAGTATGAATATACATATTTCTTTTTTATTAATTTGTTTGTAATCAGGCCTATGTGATGAAGTTGAAAAAAAATATCAACGCCCATACTCAAAAAGTCCTGTAACGTAGCATAGTTTCGCTCCGACATACACACTAATATTTAGTTTATAGCAGCGGTGGGCAAACAAGTTGACAAACAATACCAAATTCGAGATACTGAGAATATATTCTGTAACATTTCAATTTCCTATATCCTTTAAAATTAATCGTAAAAGAAAATTGAGCGTAAGGGAAATCATAAAATTTTAAGAATCTTAGATCTTTTTTTACTTGTCACTCTATTCTTCTCAAGACCATCCACTCGTTTGCAAGTGATATTTGTCATCTAATTTTATTGTTGTAGATTTGACAATAATGTAAGTCTGTCCACCCCTGATTTTATAAATTGTTGAAGGGTGTGAAAATTCATATTTAACAATTTATAAATAATCAAAACACTTATATTTTCACTATATTTATTTAAACTCCAACGTTTTCGCCCACTTCAATGGGCATTCTCAAGAGTACTGAATCAGTATAATGTCCTTTAAAAAAATTGTGGTGGTCACAGAGGGAGGAGATTTTATAATTTTGATTGATTTTATAGTTCCTGATTTTATAGTTTTAATAATGTGTTGAATGTATGTGAAAATTAATACCAATTCTACTATTAGTTTCAATTGATACTAGTGATTAGTGCATTACTTGTATTAGAAAAACCATTTCCATTGTTTTATTTTTTTATAAATCCATCGTTATAAAAATATTTTTAACTCAAAAATAAACAATTTTTTGCTGCTTTTCTTATCAACGCTTTTTGACATTTGTTTTTACATCATAAATACATCATTAGTATTCACAGAAAAAATCATTAAACATAGATTTTTTACACTTTGACATATATAATATGAAACATTATTATCTTATTTTATTTGTTATTTACATAAATTTAATTTTTAGTATTTGTCATTTTCAAATCCATTTATTTTAATCATACAATTTCAACCACATTTTTACATTCACAATCCATTTTTTAACATTTTAGTTAGCTAATGGTCTTAAATTTTATAATTAATATACCCTCTGTATAATATATTTCATAATACAATCCATTCAGAATTTTTAATCAAATTTCATGTATGACATTTTCTGTGTATTCATTGCACACAGTACGTCAACTAGCTGCCTTTTTTGACAGATTAAGCTTGGTGATAAATACACAAAACATAAAAGCTCAGAAGAATAAATTCATTGCTGATATTTCTAAAGTATTATTTGAATATTTTTTTGAAATAATATACAAAATATAAAATAATTTGTTTTTTGATGATTTGCAATGTCAAATTTATCATTATAAAATATGGTATTGCTTGTATATTCCATTTCTTTTTCTCTTGGCTTTTTCTTGGCTTGGATTTCAATTGGCCTCTCATTACTGAGGATCAAGAACAACATGCCTAATGTCTTAATAATGATTAGTCTCTATTCGTTAAAATCCTCTGTATTAAATTGTTTATGTGCGTAAAATGTATGAAATTTTAGACCATCATTTAGATTTTATTTATTTATGTAATTGGCAATTATTTTACACCAAATTATTATATCAAAATTATTTTTATTAATTTTCTTTTTATTTTTTCATTTTTTTCTCCCGCATAGCCGTCCATACGCTCCAAAAAATTACCACCAATAAGCACCAGTGATGTCCATAAAGACAGAAGATATAAAATTAGCCATAAAGCACACGTACGTTAGGACTAATTAATTACCATTGTAAGTGTCTTACAACTGCACTTTGATATTAAATACATAATATACAATATTAATTTTTCGCTTCGCTTAGTAAGTATATATTATTAACCAGAACTGGGCGTTAACAATTAACAAGTTAATAAATTTCCGTTAAATGAAATTACGTTTAACATTGACTTACAATAGAGGATCTTTTGACAGGCCATGAAAATGACTTAATAAATCCTTCACAACCGAGTTTAATGATTGTAAATTAATGTACAACTTTTTTTAAATTGTGTTAATTTTGTTTGGATTAAATTAATTACAGTTTTATTTATTTAATGTTTATTCTTTTTGAGAATACAATATTAAATGCAAAATATTGTAGACATTCAGTAGCAAGATTATCACTAAGCAGTGATTTTCTACATCTTACCACGAAAGTGAAAACATTTATGTGCCAAAAGACTCTTTATGTTTTTAGTTCCCGACTTTTATTAATTTTTTGTCTCTCAAAATGGAAGGATTAATTATTGTAACTTGCGTTACGATTTTAAAAAGTTAATGACCTCACAAGATTAACTTGTCAATAAACAATCAACTATGTTAAATAATTGATTAATGGTGCCCAGTTCTGCTATTAACCAATCATCGTTACATAGTTATTCTAACATTTAGTTAGGCATTGTTATTCTTCAATCACAGCTCACAGACTATTACTAATATTATATCTTTACTAACCTATACTAACATTCTCACATAATAAATATGCACATTAACCTATACACAGAATTCTTCATTGCCTAAGTTGTAAACTAAAACATAAAATCAATATTTTAAATGTATTGATTAAATTAAAATATATACCATATCGTCACAGCATATCCCACAAGTGGGGTAGCCAGCAGACCAGCTGCATGTAATATACATGCAAGGTGTCATCTCCTTGTTTTTTTTTATTGGCATACCTAGTGTAGACAACCTGTTTGTTTGTTTAATCATCATCATCATCGCCCTTAATGCTCCTCTTGGGAGCACAGGGCAAAAACCAGCCTCCTACATTCAGAGCGTCTCTGCGCCAATCGCATCACCTCTTCCCACGACATTCCCTGCGCTCTAATGCCGTTGTCATAGATTGTCATTTTTTGTTTAATACATGCAGTTAATCGCTGTTTATCCCACATGTGGGAAATGCCGTTACAGTATGATTGAATCTTTTTTATAAAAATATTATGCGTCTTATTTTTTATAGCACTGAAAAAATAGCATAAGTTATTTTTACTGCTGTCATAATACACAGATTACGATTTTGCATATACAGATCTATAGGTAAACTTGCGAAATTACTGTGCTATTGTTAATATGTTTTCTTATCAACTGCTAAACCCCATGGATTCCAGAGATAGATCCAATATTCTAATTTAGAACCAATAGTCAAACACAAGAGTTCATTAAAAAATTATGACTTCAGACTTCATTAAAAAAATCATGAAGAATTATAAAGTAAACATTTTTATACAGAACCTATAAACACTAATCAGAAACAACCTCCATACGTCTATTATATTCTTTGTTAATTTTTATTTAATTTGTCCATTAACTTTTAATATATAATCTTTATTGTCTTGAGAATGTCTTGGCTTAGAAAAGAGCATGGGAAAATAGTTATATAATGAATGCAAAACACTTTAATTATGCAACGCATAAAAAATGGAAGAAAATTGCACAATATAAAAGTAGGTATATAAATACAAGAATGATTTAGTTAGTAATGGCATGATCTTTAAATAAATCTCATTCATAGCTTAGCATGCAAGTATATTATATAATAATAAAAAATATATCAATATATGTGAACAACTATCATCAATAATAAAGTATCAACAGCCATGTTTTACAGTTAAAAAAATAACAATTTTTAAGCTATTACTGTAAAATAAATGTATATAATATAAAAACTTTTTATTTCATCAGCTTTCTTTCCTCCTTACTAATTAAATCTAATTTCTTCACCAGTTTCTTTTAATTTTTATAATAATTTTTTTATTGGATGTTTCTATTTGTTTTTTTTTTTTCATTTCACAATTCACTCTCTTGTATGTAGATTTGGGCTAAGGCTAGTTAATTTTTTATTAATAAAAATAATAAAAAAAATATTACTACATGTCGTCATGTGTCTTTGTTTTAAATTAACTAAATTGTATTGTAATAGTTTTTAAACTAAATGTTGATCTTGTATTGTTCTTCTTTTACAGTAATTTTCAATATGTCACCGTCTAGTTCCTAGTCCATATGCCTATTTGAAATTCTAATATTGCGAGATGTGAGTGCCTTAAAAAATATTCATTTCATATAAATAAATATAAATTAAAATTTACATGTTAAATCGAAAAAAATATGACTTTCGTTGTGTAATAAAACTGATTAAACTGAAAAACTCTATAAAAAAAAATATTAAAAATTTTTGGCTTGGCATTTGGAACAAGGCGAGTGATATATGATATATGTGTACATAAAAATCTCTCAATCACCATTTTTCTAAATTAATGACAAATTTCTTTTTATATGTTATGTGTCGAGTGATATAAAAGTGTTGTTTGTTGGTGTATTTTAATGGACTTTACAATGTTGTTTAATTTTACTAGAGTATTGAAGTTTGCATATTTCTGAGCAATAGGAAATACTTTTTTTTCAAACTACGGCAAAGAGTTTGGGGATAACTCTATGAATTTTAGCTATCATAAACAAAACAAATTTAGTTTATATTTTGTTACTATCAAATGTTATATAAGAATATGGTGAAGGGTTTAAATTACATATATGTTGTGTTATTTTTGTTAAGTTATATTTATTTTATTAATTAATTTTATTGTATTTGTTTAGTTGCTCCACTGTCTCCAACAAAGATTCACGCATATCGTCGCAGTTCTTTGGAAGAACTCCGTCAGATTATTATGAGGGAGAGAGAACGTCAAAAATCTAAGACGTGCGCCGATCAACAATCACCAATCATCCACATCACCGAGAATCCCATCTCCGAAGCAGTCGCCTGCTAATTATATTACAACGTCATCGAGATCAGAATTAAAACATCTTATTTCTATCATTAACCAAATACAATACTGTTTTATACGGACAATTGTTATTATTTATATTATACTCTTTTTTCTAAGCATACCATAGAAAAATTTTAAGTGTCCATTTCGAAATGTTTCTTTTATACTGAATCAAAATTGAATTTATCATTTTATCTCTCACAGCATCTGTGACCCACAACATTTTTTCTATTTCTAAACCATCATGGCATGTCACACAAGTGGAGCAGCCAGAAGACCAACCACACGCAACAAATATGCAAGCCGTCTTTCCCTCAACATCAAATGATCCGAGTCTTTTTAATGCATATTGAATAAGATTTTATGAGTAAAAAATACTATTAAGTTTTGTTATTGTTGTCTTTTCTACGTTTAAAATACGAGATACGTCTATCCTTATTATCGTAAGGTCGATATTGGGTAAACTTCAAGTAATTAACACACAAATCTTTTCTTAACAAAAATACGTATAGCCGTTCAAAATAACAGTATTGTATTTGGTTTCATTCTTTTCCTTTACAAATTATTATACTCTCATAACACAACATATTTATATATACTGCAGAATAAGTTTTTTGGTATAAAAAATCACACATTTTTTTATAATAAAGCATAAATAGTTTCTTGAGTCTTGTTACTTCACAATTTGCAATAGTGAAACAATATCATATTGTTGCAATGCTAAAACTATAATAATATTATTCTACTATTAAGTTATTTCTACTTAAGAACATGGCATGCTAATAGATCTCTTTACACATTGCATTCAACTTATGTTTTGAGTTTTATAACGATGTAGGAAAGATGGACAGCGAAATGGTTATTAATTAACCTATACTCATATTGTCATTGCTCGTTCAAAATTAATCATATGAGTTTACTGAAATGTTGACATGCTTGTTGAAACTGGTTATTGTTTGATGTAATTTTCACAACTATTTAAGTGAAAATGTTGAGAAAAGTACTCAACAATCAACTCATTTGCAGAGGTTGTGATAACTTCCTTTAGGAGGAAACTGGAAAGGTGTCCCATTGCTTATAAATTGGCTAAGGCTGGTTTGTGTGCATTCTCTAGCTGATTTAATATTCAGGTGTTTGGGAACATTACTCAATAAATACTTCATTTGTAGTCACGTAGACTATGCAAACTCTCTTTATAGGGAGGCAAGAAAATAATTATGATGTTTGTTTTGTCACATTTTCTAAAATTACGATCATTGTTTAAACCCTAATATTTGTTTTTTAAACATAAAATGTTTTTAATGTCAAAATAAACAGTTTATTCCAAGCATGTCAAAATTTTACAAGCTCACTCGAATGCATTTTGAATGTGCAATAGCTATATGTATATTACAATTAATTTTACTATTTTCTTATTTGAAAAGGATGTATGATGTTTGTTTTAATGTATGTAGGTTCCAAGTATTAATATTTTTATTTTTTAAATATATAAATATATATTTTTAAGTTTATATAATTATATGTAAGGTAATATAATATGAATAGCTGTGAAATATATATATTAAATTCAAAATGTGTGCAGATAAAGATTCAATGTATTTTAAAATGTATGTCTGTTCATTGTAAGAATGTATTTTAATCTTTGCTTTTTATTTGAATTGTATACATTTGAGTTCACACTAAAGAATTTGTCTTAATTAAATTTAATTGTCAGTGTTAGCATTGTGAAACAACATTCGAAATAATTTAAAATATAAAATAACACTGTATACAAAGTATTAAACCCTGGTATTTTATGTTTTGAATTATTTAATTTGTCTTAAATTAATTGGACACTACAATAATATCAATTTACATTTTTTATATCTTTTCGATTCTGTATTTTTAAAATCAAAAATTATTGTGAAATTTGCATCAGAAAAGACAATAAAAAAATATATTCGTAAGTAAATTTCAAATCCTGAAAAATAAATTTTTGCTAATTTTATAAAATATTTTTGTACTATTTATGATTGCCTATAATTTTCAATAGTCAAATTATTTAAAAAATAAGAGTGGAACATAATTATATTAAAATTGAGTCTGCATTTTGTATACATGCGGATTGATACCAAAATAATTTAACGAATCCAAAACCGACATTTTTTTAACTAAGTTTTGTCAAATTGCAGTTCGCTAAATGATTAAAATCTTGTGAAATTTATGTGAAAAATAGCTGAGAAAAAATTGTATCGAAATCAATATAATCCAATTAGTTTTTGGGTTCAACTGTGACATCTTACTACTTAAAGATTTGTCCACTTTGATATCAAGCCATTAATTTATTACATTGATTGGTAAATTCTTGATTTTTTAAAATCTTTTCTATCTTAATTGTCATTTTAAGATCAGATAATTTAAGATACCTATACTTGTTTATATCTGTGAACAATTGAATATGTCTGTCATTCTTAAAACTACTAATAGATTGATTCCAATTTGGTGAATTGTCTGAACAGGTTTCATGTCTATGGATATTCGACAGATTTTCGATATCTCTTCTTTTTGTCTATGGATATGACAAATAAACAGTGTTTTTAATAATAATTAAAATACACCATCAGAAAAAACAAAAGAGGATTACATTTTTTACGTTCACTTGTCAATTTGGCTAAAAAATAATGTAATTTCTCTCCAACGTACAGAAGATATATGAATTCCCCTGCAAAGTATACTAGTGTAAACATTTTGGTTGGGTGCTGACTAATTTATAGGTGCTTTGAAAAAATATAAATGGTTGTAAATTGAAAAGAAAAAGTGTTTTTTTTAATGGTGTCTAAATATCTACCATTTTTTTGAATTGTATTTTCTTTGTATTGTATGTTAATAAATTATATATTGGAACCAATGTTGAAAATATTATTTTTTAAGTTTATCATTATCCTAATGAATAATATTATATCTTGAGAATTGATGTGCGTAGAATGAAGTGTCAATAAATTGATATTGTACCCTCAAAAATCGACATTCCAAAGAAAAATATCGAGAATATTATTCAAATTCCATATTTCATTATACAAATGACTTAAAAAACATCATCTGTCATATGTCCAGTGCAAATTTATTTTTCATTTTGTTTTCTTTTTTATTTTTGATCTTTTTTTTATTTTTTGTGTAATTATTATTTTTACGCACTTTTGTGGAATATGAAATTTGAATAATTTTCCGACATTTTGTAATGTATTGTTTATTTAATTTGTTACCCATGTTTTTTTTTATTTTGTTTTATTTATTTTCTTATATTAACGAGAGCTTATTGATATTTAAATGTATCTTACAATAAAATAGTTTATTTTAAAACTGTTTTTATTTTTATATACAAAATATAAGAATTTGCTATAACACTTGCCTAAGTAAGATCAGTTTTACATAAATTTTACCTATCTTATTTCCAATGTTGTACATTGAAAGATGTCCAATTTTAAATTATTTCTATGGAATATAACTTTCTTTGCTTGATTGACGAAATATCTATAGGTGCGAGCGAAAAAAAAAATTTGCCAAAAAAAATTTTTGCAGTATGGAAAAAAAATATAAAAATTATCATTTATTTTTAAATCAACATAAATTCTTCACTCTGGAACATGAAAAGACCTTTTCTTAAACAAATATGTTAATTTATCTAAAAATGTTTATTTCTCATTCTTTTTTAATAATAATAATTTATTAACCAAAAAAATATTTACAGAACAGAGTATAACAATTTTTTACTATTTAAATTCACATTTATGAACTCAACATTACCTCACTGGATTTGCACCCGTATCGAGGTTTTTGTCCATTTTATATGCTTAATTCGCGTCACAAATAAATATTTATTTATGTAATACAGTCAAATTGATTAATTGGAATTTTTGAAAGAAAACATTTAACGTGAAGAATTATTCTATGTGTATGTAAATTTAAAACGGTGACGAAAAACGTATTATTCTAAATTTATATCATTCAAATAATTTAATATTGAAACACAACTTTAGGACATTTTTAATTGTTTTTTTTTAAACCAAGGCACTTTAAATTCTATACAATAATTTTAATTATATTATTGTAAAGTAATGATTGAAGTAAGGGGTGATGTATTTTATTTTCGCTTGGAACATATCATATTGTGATGATTGTATTAAAAAGAATACATTTCAAATATCTTTAACTTATAAAAAATAAGTGATTGTGTATTTTCATACAATGATTTTTTTATACCTGCTTATCTAACATGTATTTGTAATTATAAACGAAAGGAATTTCCCATCAAACAAAAACACGGCACAGTGTACAGCTATAGAGCTCAGTTCTATTGATATGTATATCTTGATTACAACTCAAACTTGTAATTTTCGAAGACATTTACATATATGGAAGAAAACACAATTGGTTTAAGTTTTACTTAATATTTAATTGAATAGTGACCTGGTTTCCACTTTTAAAGTCATTGTCAAACTGATTGAGTTCGTCGGTAGCCTAGAGGTAGAGTCTCGGTCTTGTGAACAAGGGGTCCGGGGTTCGATACCAGTTGCCGGCAAAATCCCCTTTCACAACACAAGCTTTTAGTAGCTTACTGTGAAAGGTGTATAAGGTTGTATTTGAGTTTATAACAAAACCCAGATATAAACATGGATTTTTACAAAATAAATGTCGACTTAATAAATAAACATTTATATACTTGGAAAGAATTAATTGAGAAAATGAGCTATTGTACTAGAAATTGAATATAATATAACATTCACACAGGTCCGTATGCCAATTAATCGAAATTTTAATATCATAAGGTACACAATTTTAGCCAATAAATTGAAATTCTGATATTCCTAGACAGGCCATGTCATAAATTTGAGGCACTTTGACCATAATAGACTAAAACCACAAACAAATAATTTGTGCCTCTAATATATAAAACAAACATTACTTTTTTAGAATCTTTGTTTGTGGAGTAAAGATATATGAATTATTACATGCCTATTGTAAGCTGAAAAATTCAATATTGATAAATTTTGAGTGACAAAGAACTGTGGTGAAGAAATGATTGATTTGTATAGCAAGTTATGAGTCCTATGCACCCTACATATTATGCATTTACATATTGTATCAGAGATACATTTTTGATATATTGTGAGTTATAATATACTGAATTAATTTGAGCTAAAAACTGGCCTATATAGCTGTAAAGTAAATGTGCCATTATATATCTATTGACCTTTAACTTGTCGAATTGTAATTGTTTTGCAAAATAATATACCTAAAATACTTTTATCAGCTAATTGGAAGATGTTATTTAATTCGAAGCAACAATTGTTCATTTTGTTTTGATTTTTTTTTAAATAATAATCTGCAGTTTAAATGATGAATTAAATTTGCCATATTTTAATACTTTTCACAAGAAAAAAATATATATTCTTTCAAGGGCGACAAATGTTACGCAAAACGTTATCTTGTAATAAAAAAAAACACAAAACAATATAAGACATATTTTGAAATGACCAAATTTGTATTTAAAATTTTTGCACTAATTTTTATTTCATTAATAATTAATTACTAACTATAATAATATTTTTTCAATATTCCCTTTTTTTTATTATAATAATTATATTTATTCCTTTTGTCGTATTTTATTTTTGAATATTTCATTTTTATGTTAATTAATTATAGATTAAGATGATATAGATATGAATGCATTTTTTGAGACATGTTTAAGCATAAGTAAATGTATAAAATAGTAAAGATGCTTTAGTCTTTAGATGTTGTATCCAATAGAGCGATTTACCAAAGCTGGCTTTCGTTAACAGCTTCTTAATTCTATGTTTATTTCATACAATCATCGTTAATACCATTGCTGTTAATTTTCTAGTCATATAAGTGATATTATAACAATGAAGTAAATAAGATACATAATAGAACACTTTCTTTCTCACTTTAATCTTATATATTTAATTGATTTCTTAATGAAAATCACTCAATTATAATTTTTATGACATAGTTCATAGATTCGATTGTCCAGTTCGAAAAGCCAACAATTTGAAAATATATTCCGAGATACAGCGACGAAAATTTATAGACAAAAGTATTTATTTTTTAGAATCTATTGTTTGCGGAGTTTAAAATGTAATACATTTTACGTATTGTGATAAGCCGAAAATCTCGATTTTTGAATAATCTCTTGTTGCTTGTCTATGAAACTGAGCGATCGAGTTGTTCTTAATATCCACACACATTTACAATGTTGTAGAAAATATCAAAATGTATGAAAATTTGTCCTTCATTGCTAAAATAGGAATCGAAATAGCCACATACTACAATGACATTGATCCTAGACTAGAAACCCAAACGAAAGTTGGTAATATAATGTTGGTTACCTTTTTTCCGAATTTCATCTAATCTGTCTTTATAAACAAAAATTTATCAAGTAAGGTTGTGCTACATCTTAATTATTTGTAATTTATTACTGTTGGTACTAATATATTTTTCTGGGAATGTGTGTGTTTGGGACCCTTGTGTATCAGATGGTTGATAGTTTGTGTCATTCCACATATGAACACTGGTCACTACATCACATCTTATATGATTTACTGAACACCATATTTTCTTGGGAATTGGAAATCCAGGCAGTTATTCTGTTGGATCTGGTACTAAGTTTTGGTTTCTTACTAATTAACTCATTCGTCGTATCACGATTGGATTACTGCAATGACATCCTCGCAAATTTGCCACAATATCAACTCCAGAGGATTCAGTCCGTTTTTAATGCGGCTGCACGTTTCATTTATCAACTGAATCGCTCTTCACACATATCTGCCACCCTTCAATCTCTTCACTGGCTCAGATGTCCGGAGAGAGTCGAATTTAAAGTGTGTTTGACAGTATTTAAGGCACTTCATGCTATGGCCCCAGAATATATCATGGAACTCTGCGGTAGACAGGCGTTAAGTCATAGACAGACAACACTGAGGTCTTGTCAAGATATTACAACTAAATTGGAGGTGACCAGTACTGTATCGAAACCAGTGTACGTGGAACGTGCTTTTGCAATATCTGCACCTGTAGTCTGGAACAGGCTTCCACAAATGATCAGAGAAACGCAGGACATATCTCGTTTCATGAACCAACTGAAGACTTATCTATTCAAGAAATCTCACGGAATAATCCAGACACAACCTTAGTTAGCAAAGAGCGCCCTTGAGGTGGATTTTTTTCACAAAATGGCGCTTTACAAATCATCCAAATAATAATAATAATAAAGATAATAATATCCAAACTTCTTTTCACCTAGCTTCAGTATTGCCATCTGAGCTTTGAGTAACATCTTTGCAGTAAGAACATTATCATATTAGACTGATCGGTGGAGAATTAATTATATCTAAATGGAAAGGTAGATTGTGATTAGACTGAACTTTTCAGACCTCGTTCTGGTAAATTTTCTGTCGTCTTAGATATGGGGGTGCTGTATTACATATTTATGTTATTGGGATGAAACAGAACATTATGATAGCATTTTCCGAACCCAAATCTGATGAATATTAGTGATGGTTTCTGGTTTAGGATTAATATTACACATTTCGACTACTGTTATTTATATATTGTAATATTTTCACACTAAATAATGTTTCTGAAACACAAGTTGTAGATGTAAAAATAAAATAAATAAATAATAAATGTAGATTCTGCAGAAAGGTTTTGTTTATTTTTTTCATTCTTTTCACGAAAATTGTCTCTGTGCTTTGTGTAGAGAAATATGTACTTGATAATAATTATTAATTCTTATATAGAGATTGCGAAATGCGTTCAGCTGATGTTAATGTTTATTTTAAATATATATTTTTTGTTTGTAAAATGAATGAATATGGTTTGTAAGTTTCTGTTACATCTTGATTAAATGTGCAAGAATATATATTGGTGTTTTATTAGATGCATATTATCTTTCCTGCCATCCTTGATCCTTCAATCTGAGAGCTTGTCGGTAGTCTGGAGGTAGAGTCTCAGCCTCGTGCACATGAGGTGCGTGGTTCGATCCCAGGTACCGGCAAACTCCCCTTTCACAACACAAGCCTTTGCTTACTGTGAAAGGTGTATAAGATTGTATTTGGGTTTATAATAAAAATCCAGACAGGTACTATCTATACTATACCCTCACGCCGTGTCCCAAGTGAGGTAGGCAGAGAGAATGGAACGCCCAACAGATCTATCTTTACACACTTAGCGAACTTCCTCCACATTCATACAGTTTCTCATACACGCACGTCGGTTCCTCTTACTCAACACGTGGCCATCCTTCAGAATTTGATCCACGTGATCAAGCCACGTGGTTCACGGACGCCCGCGTTTCCTAACACTTTTTCTTTCAGACAAGTTCATCTTGTAAAAAAAATCTTCCAGATACATACATCTTGTAAAAAAATATATGGTTCAAGTGGAAGTCCATCGGGTATTCAATTGTATTAGGTATAAGGTGTTGATCACTGATGACAGAACATTGATTAGAGATGGGTCTCCTACTCTTTTCTGTAAGTTTTCGAGTGTACTGTAAAAAGCAGGTGTTTATAAAACCTCACTTATAATTATAAATAAAACACCCATTTGACGATTAAAATCTACAATTCAGCGAAGAGGCATGCCACCCATCTTAAATGTCTCAACTTTTATTGGCACATCAAAGGTGACTTACATATGTTTATTACAAAATATAGTTGTTTCACTGGCTTACCCCACTTGTGAGATATCCTGTGATGGTATAGTAGTACTAATAGATCATAGAAAATTACCAAGAAAATAAGTGGGTCATCATATAGAAGTATATCTACAACACAAGGAGCTATGTGTATAATTGAAGAGAAAAAGCATTCTCAATCTATGATTTTGTTTACTAATTAGTATTTTTTCCCAAAATAAATTCCCCAAGAGTTCGTCGGTAGCCTGGAGTCTAGGCCTTGTGTAGAAGAGGTACGCGGTTCTATCACAAGTGCCGGCAAACTCTCCTTTCATAACACAAGCTTTTAGCTTACCGTGAAAGGTGTTTGAGGCTGTATTTGAGTTTATAACAAAATCCCAGATGTATCTTAAAAATAGAATATTTTATAGAAAAGCTTTTTAAAGATATTTATTTCAACTTCCTCAAAAAAGATGACATATTATATTATTTCCACACAAATTTACCCATAAACCCTATATTGACCACTTAGACTTAGGTCATCATACAAAAGTTGTCTAGTTATTATTATTATTATTATATCTTATCACGAATAAAGAATGACGCGTATTATAAAATTGAACAAGGAAAGTAAAATATTTGATTTAGGTGTAGTTTTATACCTACTGTTAAAATAATGTTTATCTCACCTCACGCAGGGAAGAATTAATTGTAACATATGGTTTGCACCTACGCTAAAAAATATCGTCACTGTGTGAAGGAATCGCTCCCTCTATTGATTCAACTTATAAATAAGCGTTTGTATTTCGCGCTTCTGATTTTGAATGCATCATTCGTTATGTACAACGGCAGCAACAGGCTGTATTCAATACATAAATAATTCGTGGTTGTCATTGCGCTACTCGCTCTTCTGCGGCGTGGATCCTCGCGCGCTATTCAACTGTTTATTATCACGTCGCGTATAATCATATAAATACCTACTTAAAAATTAACAACATGAAAAACCGATTATGTTTAACAAAAACTCCGTGAAAAATTATCGTGTTTGATAGGAGAAGTGCTTTGAACAAAACAATTCAAAAGTTGTGCAATTATGTGAAATGAATTCATATTTTTTTTAAATACAAAGTGTTGAGAATATTTCACAAACAGTTTTATAAGTGACAAGTGATTGTTCTGAATATTAAAATTTCTTAGTGAGCAAATAACACAATACTGAAAAGTGTTTTTCATAAGAGTGACTTGTGTCAAATAAACTGGTTAATTTGATATTCTAAAATATACAAAACATACATTTTAACATGTTATATTACAATACAACCTGGGTAATAGTCATAATGTTAATTTGAGTGCGTGGGTGACAAGTTTATTGTTTCTATACAGTGTATGCAAGTCGAAGATATTGCGTCAAAATGTCTCGATTTCCAACCAAGACATTGTACATCATTTTGGTAATGCTGATGGAAATCTTACATACATCGGCTCACCACTATGCAGCTATTGAAGAAAGAGGTAAGAAAAACTTATATTTAAACTGTCTAATCATTTTCCTACATCACATTGATTTTCAAAATATGATTAGGTTTACCTATAAGTAACGGCATCTCCAACGAGTAAAGCAAACAGTGATCTGAGAGCATGCAATAAAATGTATACCTAACAATTGTTTTCTTCATGCCAATAAAATTCCGGGTTAGTTGGAGGACATCGCATCTTAGCGATAAACTCGCCCTCTGTACATTGAATTGTATAACTGATATTTTTTTGACACTGTTTTATTTTGTAATATTGTAGCCAATATACAGTGAAGAATAAAATAAATAGTAATTTCATTGTACGAATAAATTGACCATCTTTCAAAATGTTATTTAGGTATCACATATTTAAGACGTAAACCTTAGACATGTAAATAACATTTATATGAAAATAACAACAAATATTACAGAAAAAAAGGTTTTTTAATCACATTAATATCAAAACATGTTACATCTAGATTTACTGCTCATTTCCTTGGGTTACAAATTAGTTTAGTATGGACAACCACCTATACAATTCATTAATTGGCATATGGATATTTGAACTGTATTGGATTGTAGGTATATGTTTATTTGAGGAAATAAACGAATTTGAATTTCAATTCGTACCATCGCAGGATTTCCCGCTAGTGGGGCATCACGCGGACTTACCGCATAATGCAACAATTTTGAACTATCTTAGTTAAGGACTAGTTCAACTGTGTGAATTGTCTATACATGTTGATATGTTATTTAAAATGTTTGTATGATGTACAGGCTAATCATAACCATAATTAGTTTTATTATCTTGTTAAAAATATACTCTGATATTACAAAGTTCTTATTTATAAATAATATATCGACTTACTTATCTATATATACGTCTAATCTTATCTTTTTCTAAAGATAATGAACGGAGAATCTGATTAGGTTTTTGTTTACAAATGTAATGCGTACGAAATATGAAGTAATTTAAGTATAAGTACCTATACTTGTTATTATAGATAGACTGACGTTGAAATCCGCACACAGAAGTTTCTACATAAATAACAAATTGATAAAAATTAAACACCTCAATAGTATAGATTACTTACTTATTGTTCTACTGCTAGATTTGGGCTTCTTCAAGACTCACAATATTTTTTTTTTATGTCAACGAACAAAAAATTACCTTTTTCTCTGTTTTAAACTGGCTAAAATTACAGCAACCCAATGTCATTGTAGAATAGATGTATTACAACAATTCAGAAATTATAGTCTCCAATAAATTGAGATATCTTTTGTCAGAGAATATTATCATATACTTACTGTGTGCCCAAACCTTGCGCACTTGAAACATTAACTCTACAATCATCTAATATTCTCCCCTCAATAATACTATGTGTCTGTCCTGAGAAGGGCATCCAGATCAAAAGATTATGTTGTCTTTTAGATTTTCATATTGCTTCACCTAGTTGATGCACGACCACGAGATCTCGTTCTATCGTCCGCAAATCCATAAGCTTTTCCATGTTATCTGGTTCTCATCTTATGATGTAGCCAAAATAGGCACTATAGGCTGTGCCTTGTACACGTGGTAGACAAGCAATCCTAGATTTTAAGATCGACTTTGATCGATTGATTTATTCTCATAGCTTTTCATGGTATTCCTACTGTAGTACCTACAATAAATTCAAGTCTCAAAATTAACATAAAAATTGAGAATAATTTCAAAAAATATAATATTAATCTTGATACTTTTCAAGCCCAGACTTTGAATCTAATCAGGCTAGGTGCTGAATATGCATCCACCTACATACATTTCATTATGAATCATCGTTCTATTATACACATCAAGAATTTGTTGACATTGCATATTGTTATGAATATCTACATAAACAATAAATTATGTACATTCTTTTATCGTTAATTATTGCGATAACGAACATATTTCTAATTCAAACAAATAAGTACACTGTTTATTTTAAATTAGGTAGTTATAAAATATAATATTCCGTTATTTAGTATCTCAAAAAATATATACCTATTTGCTTCTTATTTGAAATATGAGAATCTATGAGTTTGCTTTGATAATGTCGGAGTCAAATTTCATGACTGCACACATATTTTTATCGTATGATAATATTATGCTTTTTTGCCTGCATGGCAGTGTTTTAAAATGTTGGCAACGCCGGAAATTTTAAAATGTGTTCTTTCTGACATTTTGATGACAGAAACTATATTTATACAATGTAAATTGTGCAAAATCTAATTGGAAAACATTGAAATATCCTCATTCCTGGATATTTCAAACGTCGAAGTACTCCGATTTATACATACCCTGATCTTCGTTTTCGACATGTTTAGACCAATGTATCTTCAGCAAGCGTCTGTAGCACCACGTCTTAAAGGCAGCCAACAGTTCGCCTTCACGTCCATGTCTCACTCTAACATACAGCAGAAAACTCCAAACAAATGCTCTAATCAGATTTTTCCAAACATATAAGTCAATGTTTGGGATATCCATAGCGGGATTTAAAATCGTATGTGTAGTGTTTAGTGTATAGATTCTACGTAAAACTCACGAGGTAAAAGTAACGGTGTTTCTGTTTATTCAAAACAACAATGTAACAGAGTATAAAAAATATAGCAATGTGCGGAAACAGCAGTCATCATATTATAAGGTAGTTAGGTATTAGTGATGTGTCTACATATATTCACATTTGCATGTTTTGTATATTGTGGTATTTGCATTAAAATATTGTGCGAATGTTGGAAGTTTGATATCGTGAAGAAGCTATTGTGAAATATTCCAAATTTCTTTGCCAAATTCAAAATTTGAAGCATTTCAAATTCCTATACCGAATTAGAAATTAATTAATGGGAATTTGATGTTTGAAAGTTGTTGTTTTTTTCATATCTATTTTTATTCAAAACGATGAAATATCTCACCCCGTGGAGCACCCGGTAAAGAATTGGTCTTCCACTCTTCTTCGTAAGTTTTCGAGTGTCTTGGCGGTTGTTCGAAAAAATTAGACATTTACCTACATCTTAAATTCAGCGATGAGATTTGCCACCCACCCTGAATGTCTTGATTATATATTGGCACGGAGAGGACAGCTTGCATGTTTATTATATGCAGCTGGTCTGCTGGCTACCCCACTTGTAGGATATGCCGTGATGGTATAGTAGTACCTATTAGTAGTAGTAGTGAAATATCTCAAATTCCTAAACCGAATTTAAAATTAGGATTAAAAAGTTGTGTATTTACAATGCCCATAACAATTCGTGAAATCTGAGTAAAAAAAATAATATTGATATTCGAAATCGCGTTTGCGAATGTTAAAAATAATCAAAAGGCACATCTCTAGTAGTTAAATGTAAACAATATCAACACATTTATTATAAAATAATTCTAACAAAAGCATAAAAAGCATTTCACAATATTTAAATTTATTATTATTGTTCATATGAAAGGTCCGTAGCTACATGCATACAATTATTTCATATCGCAACAGTTATAATAAAAATATGAAGAATAATTTTATACAAATTCGCAGATATAATTATTATTATCATCAACATCATAGTAATCACGCCGCTTCCCTTTCGGGTTAGGCAGAAAGGTTCATGGGCTACTCACTTCTATCCTTTGCATACACTTTTCGTCACTGTCATACAATTCCTCATGCACGCTCTCCTATTCAATGTGCGTAAAACATGTCCGTCCTGGAGGATCTGTTGATACTCTGAATACAATATGTAAATACGATCTTATTCTTGTCATGATCGTAATTATACGAAGCACGTAAAAATACCGCGTTGCCGCAAGATTGGTATGCAGGTATTTTTTGCTATGGTTACTTCGCTCAACATACGATTAATATCATATTTAGATATTGTGTCCAGAGTAACCCTCCTGCCATTTAATTCTCTGACGAATACGTTTCTCAGCACCATTCTTCTTAACCATATTTTCTTATAAAATCAAGTAACGGTGTATCATAATATTTTCTTTGTCCTTCTGTCCTCATTAATTCTTTCCACATGCCCAAACCATCGGTATCAATCTAGTGGCTACCACTGTCAGGTGCGTTGAAAAACTCTCGTCCATAATGGCCCAGAGACGCCTAAAACTGAATCCAGCCAAAACCGAATTTATGTGGGTTGCCTCCCCAGGACGTCAACATCTCATAGACACCAAACAAATCTCTGTCGCTGGCACCAACATAACACCATCGCGCACAATATCCGTTCTCGGCGTCTTACTGGATGCATCACTCTCCATGGAAGCCCAAGTATCCAGGACAGTAAGCACAGCCTTTTTCCACATTCGCCAACTGCACCTCGTATCCAAAAATTTATCTGTAGATGCAGTAAAAAGTCTGATCGCCTCCTTTGTCATCTCTCGTCTGGATTACTGCAACATCATATACACAGGACTGCCCCAGACTCTTCTCAATCGCCTCCAGATGGCTTTTAATGCTGCCGCCAGGACTATCTACAGAGAGAACAAGCGTTGCCACATCACTCCACTACTAAAAGATCTACATTGGCTGAGGGTCCCGGAGAGAGTGGAGTTTAAATTATGTCTCACTGTCCACAAGGCCTTATGCGGCACGGCACCCACATGTCTATCTGAACTCTGTTCCGTTGACGAAACCCCGAGACGACCGCTGCGCTCAGCCTCTTCTGCTGTCAACAAACTCGTGAAACCCAATATGGCGAACACCTCCAAATTTGCAGAAAGGAGCTTCAGAGCCGCCGCGCCATCTGCCTGGAACAGACTGCCCACAGATCTGAGGGTAAATCAGTCCACAACCACATTTAGAACCAAGTTGAAAACACTACTGTTCGGGAGAAGCCACGGCGCCCTTGAGATGGTCACGGATCATTAAACGGCGCCACATATAAATAGTCCGATTATTATTATTATTATTATTATCGTAGTTTGTTTATGCAAAAATAGATTGGCTATATTTGTGCAATAAATAGGAAATGAAAAAGTATTTGGGATTTGTCTATGACGCGACGCGACTTCAATAAACAATTATTTTGTACGATTTTTATTTTTCTATATCTTACAAAAACACAGCTAAATTAAGCGGACACGAACATAATGTAAAAAATATTATTGACCGACAGCTCTTGGTGAAAGTTTATGGTAGATTATGAAAATAAAATACTTATAATATAATATTATTTAGTGTTAACACAAAACACTGTTAAATTTTTTCTAATAATTTTATTAATCTCGAGTACTTTCGACAAATTAGATCGACATTTTCAAAAGAGTACTCTTTTCACGATTTGAAAACACAAACCCTAAGATCATAAAACACTTAGGTTATACATTATTATCACATGTAATAAATCGAAATCTGCCGCGAAAACTATTGCATATTATTATTCGTAAGGCCTTAAGACTCTAAAATGGTAGGTATGATCTGTGAATTGTAAGTCATGGCTGAACCATGCATTTTTTGTTAGGCCGCAAGATATCAGAATAGGTATTTAATTTTATTGGACTAAAATATTTGAGCCAACCTACCTAATGTTAGGTAGGTACTATTCACCTCACTTCCTTTTTTTTCTACTAAAAATATCAAACAGTATTATTGTTAGTTATTTTAGAAGATACAATGCCCTTATAGTTTATTGTTATCATTCTATATACCTACTGTAGTTACATAATGACAAGTCCTCGAGTAATACAATATATTATACAAACTTAGGCCCAATATCTCAATATTGTGTCTCTGGTTTAGGCTAAGCCTTATTTTGATGGCTACCTTAATTCGATTATTTTGTCTTTTTTTAACCTACCCAACGATCTTTAGTTTATAGCAACAATTTTATGCTAAAATTTAAGAAATAGGTTTATTGTATTTATTTGCAGAGTTATTTTCAGTGATAATTAACTGCCCTTATGGCTGGGTACTGTAACTTTTGATTGATCAACGTCAAATTTTGATAGTAATACCTATATGGATATAAGCGCTGGTAGCTATTACTGAGAATACTGAGGATGTCTCCATCACTCTATCTTCTTTTATTTTGTATCATAACTCATTTGATTGATCTGCAACAAGACTGGTTTTTCTTTTCTACCCTTCCCTGTCCACTTTCAACCTTTTAACTTCTGTGTTTGTGTGTGCTACAGCGCATATCCTCCACCACCTGATATATTTTGCTGCTTCTTGGTCAACCTCTGCAATTGCTGCCTTCGGTCATATGCTTTGCGATGGTATTAAAAAGTTTGCTTGATTTTATTGGCACTTACAATGTGGTTTTCACGAAACATTCTTAAAATTTAGTATAAGTTACAAGTTATGTACTAAACCACTTAAATTTAAGTGATTTAGTACATAGTAGGTAGTAATAGCAGACCTAGGATACAAAATTAATTTAGCTGATAAAATAGGGACTCATTCAATAAAAGTTAAGACATTCAGTATTGGTGGAAAACCTCATCGCTGAAATGAAAATGTTATAAGTATATATGTCTTAAATGTAATGTTTTACGATAACACCTACGTCATCAGCTAAAATACTTAAGTCATTGCGTATTTTTGCTACGAAAATTGATACTTTATTTATTTATTTATTTATTTATTTATTTCAATTTTACAGGATACATACAGTTGATACAAAAAATACAATGGTCTATTACATATTTAGCAATAAGCAAACCAGTGAAGATCCCTATATTACCCTTATGTGCTCTACAAAACATACATAACTAAACATAACAGATAAAATCAACAAACAACAATTACAATAGAATAGAGTAAATTATGTTAAGAAAATTAACAGAATAATGCTCACCAAGCAATAATCGCAGGATTAAACAATAAGCAATAAAAATAATACAATGAGTCATGAAAAATAAAATTAAAAATATCATATAAAATCTCTCAAAATTTAAAATTCAAAATTTAACATCATTTAAAATTCATTATTAAAAAACGTATTAAAATACTTTCTCGCAAAGTCGTTTATAATCGAACGACTACATAACGCTAAAATGTGTTTTCACTACGGCTGCAGGACACTCGAAAACTAGCGGAAAAGAGTGAGAAAATTATACTTTACCTTTACCGGCGAGTCCATGAAAAAATAGGGTGGACCTCAAAAATAAGGTTCACCCTAAATATAGAGTATTGAAGTATCGAGCTTTAGATGTGAATTGTACTATAATAACTTCTACCTGCCGCACTAAACCGCATTCTTCACAACCCACAAAATAAATAATTGTATCTTTGATATTTTTTTTTCTATATTCTTTGGATACAACAATAATACATAATTCTTTCATTGAGAATACTGTGATGTTACGAGTATTTATTGTGTATTGTCAACCAGTGGTGGTGATTAGAAATATACGGATGAGAGTCGCAGTATCAAAGCCGTAAAGAATATTAGAATTTAAATTGAGAAACTTATTCTATTGCTCTTATAAGAGTTGCTCATTAACATAGAGCAAGTGAAGTTAGATTACTTATACGAGTATAACTAACTTGGTATACCTACTAGTGATGTAACGAATGTGTGATTTTGGACATTGGCGAATGGGAATATTTGTTGCCGACATTCGCGAATGCGAATAGCGAATATTGACTTCCTTAGATTTCTACAATATTGCTCAATCATTAAAATTTCTACCCCCCCGTCGCCGAATTTACAAAATGGTATAGGAATTTAAAATTATTCAAAACTCCTCGGTTTTCTTAAAGCATATTTTCTTGCAGTACCTTTTTCTACAATGTACCGGGTAAGTATCCAGTACTTTTACCGAATATCCGATACTTTATTACCGAAATAATATATGCAAAACATTCGCATATTTTTTTGCGAATACGGATTCGAATACTTTAAAATATGCGAATATTCCCGAATGCGAATGCGAATACGAATATTCGTTACATCACTAATACCTACTAAGTCATTATTTTATTACAATGCGCGTTACGATAGGGAAGAGTGCGTTACTTGTCATACTATGACTGAAAAAATTTCAGTACATTTTGCATAACGATAGGGAAAAATGCGTTACTTATGCTTTGCCTGTTAATATTCCAATAAATTTTGAGTTACCTTTGGACGACATCGCGGTTTTTTTATACAATACGAAGGAATGAATAATAGTCTTAATTTGGCCATTAAAATATTCACTAAAATAAATCGCGTGTTAATTCAAATGCAAATAACAACAATGATATGACAAGACCTAAAAACCCTACTTTTATTTAATATCTAGTAGAAATAATCGCTTAATTCGATTTATCCAATTATATATGTAGAACTCTGCTACGCGTGCACTAACACAATATATAAACCAATTTCAAATTATCAAATAAAATAAAATAAATATTTATTATTATTTTGTTTTGTGTTACTGTTGAGTAAGACTAACGCACGACCGGTTTCGCGGATTCCGAGTTCGCATCATCAGGTGCTGATCTATACTGAAAAGTTCGTTAGGATTTACAGTGAGGGTGTAGGGGTAGGCGGGGTCGTGTTGGTTACTTGGTTTCAGGCGTGGAGTTCTTGGAATATGAGATGGGGAATAGTTGTAGTAAGGGAGACGAATTCGGAAGATTATTAAACCAATTTCTTTTACTTATGAAGCTAGTTCTAAGTTAAATATTTCCATACTGATCTTAACAATATTGACAGACTGCGACTAACTTCAAAGAATTAAAAATTGAAAATCAGCATATTATGACAAATAAAACAAAAACGATAGCATAATTATTATCTACCATCTTTCTTGCTCTTCAATAATATATAATGATTAGTAAAGGATCACAGTTTATTGGTCCGCGGTTCCTTGCTGCACAATGATCTAGAAATCTCCATTCATACGAGATGCATTGTAAAATCACAATATACATAATAATAATATGTATAATGTAGGCTATTGAGACTGTATGGAATGTATATACCTACCTAACTATGTATGTTTCAGTTGGAATAGTGTGGTATTGTGAAGGTATCAATATTACCTACCTACAATTTTACTTGTGCCTTTTGTAGAATAATTTTTAAATCAGTGCGACACGGTTCAGAAAATATTGAAATTGATGATGAAAGTTTTTAAATGTTTCGTAGTCACCCCGACAAAGAATTGGTCTCTCAGACTTTTGTGTAAGTTTTCGAGTATCCTGTAAAAAGGCGAGTAAGCTTAAAACATCACAATTAATCATTCAATTAATTTTTCGAGTACCTATTCTGTAAAAAGGCGAGTAAGCTTAAAACATCACAATTAATCATTCAATTAATTTTTCGAGTACCTATTCTGTAAAAAGGCGAGTAAGCTTAAAACATCACAATTAATCATTCAATTAATTTTTCGAGTATTCTGTAAAAAGGCGAGTAAGCTTAAAACATCACATTAATCATTCAATTAATTTTTCGAGTATTCTGTAAAAAGGCGAGTAAGCTTAAAAAATCACATTAATCATTCAATTAATTTTTCGAGTATTCTGTAAAAAGGCGAGTAAGCTTAAAACATCACAATTAATCATTCAATTAATTTTTCGAGTATTCTGTAAAAAGGCGAGTAAGCTTAAAACATCACAATTATTAATCATTCAATTAATTTTTCGAGTATTCTGTAAAAAGGCGAGTAAGCTTTAAACATCATAATTAATCATTCAATCGAAAAAGCATTCAACATAACCAATGGGTTAATTTTTATTGGCAATACGAAGACAATTCCATGCTGTTCAAATGTCTCGTATCTCATGCTTTACGAATAACTGCCTTTTACTGGATACCTAAAAACTTAAAGCGGAAGACTTATTCTTTGTCTTGGACTCCACTGAACCATCAATTTGGTAGATACATACTTGCAGTCTGTCTATTTTACCCTTACGCCGCATCTCAAGTGAAGTATGCAGAGAAGACGGAACAGTAGGTATACTGTATTATAAATCTATCCTTACTTACTCGCACTTCTTTCGCTTTCTCCACATTTGTACAATTTCTCATAAACATACGCTGATTTCTCTTACTCAACACGCATCCGTTCTTAATCATTTGATCCAGGTGATCGAGCCACGTGGTTCTCAGACGTCTCTTTCAGATTACAATCCTATTGTCATAGTATAAGAATACAATAGTACTTGAAGAATAATAATATATTTTTGATGTAAGATTGTATGTGTGTACCTACCTACATATTTTGTATTAAAATAACGCTCATTCAAGAAACTGCGGCATTGTTAATATTGTCAGTGCTGTATGTATCTGTTTGTATGTATTATCATTATTATTTATTCTTATATCTGTCTTCTGTCATAGAGGTGCGCATTGAAATGCTTTTGTATTGTAACATGGTGAATGCGCATGTTCTACATACATAGATCCGTACATATTATGTAGGTACGTACCTACTGAGTAGGTACATTATCTTTAGTTATCGAAATACATTATTTTATAAGCGTTTCTTTCTAGAATATTAATATATGATAAATTCATATTTTGCTTCTATTTGAAACACGTTAAATCTTCCTATAAAAATTGTACTTCTACCTTTTTTTAAGAGCAGGGCAGGAAGAAGTATTAACTTCTTTTTCTTCTTATGCCGCTCCTAACGGAAGTTGGCGACCATCTCTTGAAACTCCTCACGATTCTGGGCCAGTCTGATGAAGGTTGCGACATCCGGTATTCCAAACCACTGCCGCAGATTCTTGAACCATGATGCTCTTTTACACCCCAAACCCCGTCTGCCCTCTATCTTTCCCTCTACTATAAGTTGTAGAAGGACATATTTTTCTCCACGGAATATGTGACCAAATTATGCGGCTTTTCGTCTTTTGACAGTGGTTAGCGGCTCTCTATTTTTTTTCATTATATTTAGCACCCTTTCGTTGGACACGTTGGAAGCGATATTAGTGTCATGAGTTGACGAAGGAATAAAAACAAAAGGGATGGGGTGGCGAAGGTGGATGGGAAGTAATTACGTATAAGAGGGAAACGCAGGAATTAATCCTAAACAATTTCAATAAAGAATTTTGATTTTATAAAATTACTGTTGTTTCCTTAAAAAAAAATCAAGTAACAGATAGTAGAGATTGATACTATCATAAAAATGTTTCGCAGCTGTTACAAAGTTAATCGGAATTGGTCGGTAGAGTCTAAGCTTTATGCGTAAGAGGTGTGCGGTTCGATCCCAGGTACCAGCAAACTCTCCTTTCACGACACAAGCCTTTGCTTACCGTCAAAGGTACACAAAGTTGTAATTTTGGTTTATAACAAAAACCCAGATACATCTTTAAAAAAAAATCTTCAGCGTTTTAGCCCTAAACATGCCTCAAGGATGAGAGCTCGTACACAGTGTATTATTATAATTATTTTACCACTATCTTGTCTTATTATGTGGTGTCTATTGAGGATAAATTATAAACAGACGTAGGTACCTACCTATTAAGGAACGGATTAATATTTTCATGCGGGGACTCCGTGTAGAATTAATTCATACTAAAGAGTTCAACGCATTATGCCATGTAGCTTTTTCTTCAGATACAGTATTTAGTTTTTTTTTATGAATTTATTCCGGTCATACACGAGCTAATCACGGTCGGAAGTAGATATATGTACCATTAATATTACCTAACTAAATTATAAATCGTATTTTTAAATAGAAAAATGAATTACATATAATTACATATTTCGTTTCCTAATAAGCAAGATATGTAATACATAATTATATGAGTGAGATAAATTATTATTTATGTTCAACTTTTTCAACACTTGACTAAAAATAAGGAGCCGGTATCTTTGGAAAATCATTTTTTAAGTGATGCGGTTTAATTGTGCAAACTTTATCTCTCTCTCTCTCTCTCTCTCTCTCTCTCTCTCTCTCTCTCTCTCTCTCTCTCTCTCTCTCTATGGAATGGTCGCTGCCACATTACTCCACTACAAACAGATCTACACTGGCTGAGAGTCTCAGATAAAGCAGAATTTTAATTGTGTCTCGCTGTCCACAAGGCCTTAAGCGGCACAGCACCCATTGTCTCACTGACCTCTGTTCTGTATAAGAAACTCCGTGGCGACCACTGCACTCAGCTTCTACAGATGTCAACAAGCTCGTGGAATCCAACAGGGCAAATACCTCTTAATTTGCAGAAATGAACTTCAGAGTCGCCGCGTCAGCTGCCTGGAATAAATTTCCCGCAGACCTGAGAGAGAATAAGTCTACCACCACATTTAGGACCAAGTTGAAAAGGATACTGTTCAGGAGAAGTCACGGCGCTCTTGAAATGGACACGAATCATTAAAGGGCGCCATATAAAAATTGATCAATCATTATTATTATATCTCACGAATATGCTAGTCAGTAGACTAAGTGCATAATAATATATTTTCATTTTTGTGAACACCGACCCAGTGAATATCCGAAAGCTCTGTTGTAATATTGTGAGGTCTTGTCTGCCTGCTGGGCAGAGCCTTAGAGTGGGGCACTCGATAATTTAAACAAAATAATGAGATTCATATTCTGAAAACAATAAAAATAAATAAATTAATTAATTAAATGGGTTACATGCAACAACTTGTTACGGAGAAGAAAAGTGGATATATTCATTGTAGAAGCCTCCACGGAACTTATCAGACAAAAGTTATCATTATTTTCTACATGCGCAAACCAAAGAAGTTTATCAAATTATCATTATGAACACCATTTTACAAGTAAGATTTATTAAGTATTAAAGTAAAGTATAAAATAGTTATAAAAAGCAATAATAATATTAATAACAACACAAACACTTTATATTATCGTATGAACAATTCTTTATAAATAATAACAAGAATTCTCAACCAATGACCTATCATTTAGACCGGAAATTCAAAGGAACAATATTGGTATCGCGTCCAATCAAAATTTGCGTCCAACGTCATTTCATATCAATAATAATAAATAAATAAGATCAAAGATGGACAAAAAGGGTGGTGGAGTGGAGACCTCGTGAAGATAAAAGGAGTAGAGGAAGACCTCCAACACGTTGGTCAGACCACATTAGAAGAATCGCTGGTGACTGGTTGCAGAAAGCCTGGGACAGAGATGCCTGGAGACATATGGGGGAGGCTTATGTTCAGCAGTGGACAGGAATAGCTGCATAAGTAAGTAAGTAATAATAAATAAACATAATAAACGAAGAGTATTTAGAGCGCCGTCTTTGTGCCATAGCACCTCGAGGACGCTGTACATGATAATAAGTTGTTGACAGTCGTTGGTTCAAAAAGATACGTTCATATCTACCTCGAGTCCCTCGTTGTTAAAGTATGTTACTGTTGATACAAAATATTATATCGATTGTTCATAATATATTAAAATTAGTGCACCTTGTGTCAACAACGGTCGTTTTGTGTTAATAATTAATTATCAAACGTGAAAGAAATATGTTTTTTACATTATTAGGGTGATTTTATGACTTTGTCAGGTATAAACGTTTTTACACTTCAGCATTAGTAGGAATGAAACCATAATCATCTTAAAATTATTGAGTGAAACAGGATAAAGGGTCGTTCACATTTGTTCACTTTCAGTGATCACTCTGGGTGATCCTCCAAGATGAACAGGCGTAAACAGGCGTTTCATCAATAGTGATCACTAGCGATGACAGAGGAAAGCGATTACAACTCGTCGTAATTTTGATGAAAGGTCCTTTCACTGAAACGACCATAAACAAGTTTCATCTTATTATTTGTTTTATTCTCTATGAATTTACATTGAATGTCAGAATCATGTACAAAATTATTATGCAGTCGAGAGCTATATTAATTTATTTTAAGTGTTATTTTTCATTTTTGAATTTGTTTAATTATTTTTATACGAAAATATGTACGTCAAACTACATACAACATGAGTAAGAAAGTAGACATGGCAGTGAAAGCATAGGATGAACAAATGTGAACAGACGTGTTCACTTTCGATGAACAGGTTTGACCCTGACACTCTGGATGATCATCCAAAGAGAAGCAATGTGAATGCTACTTAATGTTATTATTATTAATTTTGAAACATAATTAAAAAAAACAATTGTACTGCGTTTTTAATCTATTCGGTCAATGTTCTTAACGGGTCGTTCTTCCCACACGCAAAAACTATGGCTCTTTATAAGCAATTACAACATTTCTGCGAGGAAATTCAAAACGGCCTAACGAATTACTTCCTTTTTTTACTTAGTGCCTCATTATTAATAAATGTATATATTTTTATTAGCAACTCTACTATTGTAACACTAAGCAATAATAATGATAATAAAAATATCTACGTCAAAAAATAATTTTGTCTCTTTTTATTATGATAATGTAAGAAAGAGACGAGTTGTTGTTTATTTATTGCTGCGTTTCTTTTATTGGCCTTGTTCTTTGCTTTTGAAGTTTGAGTTCGGCGTTGTCATCAATGTTGCCATTTTTACGTAGATCTACGTGCTTTTGGTCCACTTTGGTAATCTATGAACTTTTGCTCCGAATCTACGATCATTTCACTTTTTTTCTAATCTATGAATTTTAGTTCGAGAATGTATTTTTCTAAAATATTTTTACGCAGAGGCCGAGGGAATTTCAAATACATTTTGAAAATCAGGCGATGGGGTGGTAGACATTTTAAGTTTAAAGAAAATTACAAAAAAATGTGATAATTGAGGCCTTGAAAACGTCCCCATTTTTTAAAAGCAAGTCAAATATAGAAGATGAGTGAAATAAGATCTCAGTTTCACTGTGAAACTGAGATCTTAAAAAGATTCTTAAATTTGAAAAATCGAAGAAAAACACGAAATTTGGAAATCTGAGACAATATTCTTAAACAAATCGAAGGAGATTAAAAAAAAATCTAATATCTATAATTTTCTTGGTGACGGGAGGTCAGAAATTTTGGGAGTAAGGAAATCATTAAATTTTGAGAATAGAGACGTGAAAAAAGTTCCCCATTTTTGAAAAATCGACCAAAAAATACCAAGTTCGGGAATCTCAAAATCTTAATCTGTGTACTTTTTTACTCTGACCTACGTCTTTTTCAAAATCCAAGTTGGCAACACTGGTTGTCGTCATGCATGGTTAACTATCTCCTTGAAGACATGCCTCTTCCCCCCCTCCCCCTCTTTGTATTATGCATTACCGCCGAATCTACATTTACCCCCTCCTTGCTTCTTATTGTTATACTAGTATAATTTCCCGCGTAAGCTCAAGAAATTTATAGATTTATAAAATAAACATGGCGATAAGCCTTTTACATGCTTTATTTGGTTTGTCGGACCGCATTGGCCTTCAGCTGTAATGATCCTTGTAAGAATCGTCTTGTTATCAGTAATAATAATAATAAAAGATTGACATAACATTGCCTGTATAGACAAATCACACAAATCGAGCTGGTCTCAAAGAAAGATTTGATGAATCTTGTATTTTGGGTATTAATGTTACGATTCACACGTATGCAATGCACTAAGTACATAAATGTAACATCCAGACCTAAAACATTGAAGATGGACACACCTTACACCTGAATTTACACATACACATTCAAACCAAAATTGTTCTCACGGGTAGACCTTTGATCCAGAAAAAAAGGGCGTTTTTTAATTTTTCACTGGTCGAAAATTGGACTTAGGACCTGGTGACTCAAAGGTGAGAACGTTACTTGCACGCTACATCAGCTTTTCGATACTCTTATCTCTTCGTGCGATGTCCAAAAAATGCAGAATTCTTTGGGAACAGAATACGGAGAGCCTTTGTGTTATGTTGTGTTCTTTAAAAATGAAAAATATATGTTCTTTTATCGGTTGACGATTAACTGGGTTTAATTTTAAATTAACGATGCGTAGCTCTACATATAAACATACATACAGACTAAAATATGTGGTTGTGATTACTTCTTTTGTCTCTAACGTTTTCTTCGTGTGCCCAGCGAATGGAACGACAAAAACATACCTATAAAAGACCAATATCTAGAAGGTATCTATAGGCATTCAATCTAAAGAATTCTCTAGTGCCTATTACACTCAATCATATATTTTAATTCTGTACCATATTATTGTATCAAATGGATTAGTTGTGTTGATATTACAACATACAATATGTTTTGACAATCAAATTTACACTCAATTACATACTTCAACGAGATCTCAATATCTATCTGCGCAATACTCGGCTTTTAAACTTACGCAATTTATTGGGAATGTACGTACCCAACTCAATCGCTCTTCAACGTTTTTCTCGGCAGAGCAGAAACCAGCGCCCTCCATCGAAAACGTCTTTGGCATATTTTGAATGTTAGGTGCTATGAGCATGTCAAAAATTATGCTGTGCGCAAACACCTTCATTGAAAATCTGTAGTATTTGCAAAACACGAGAGACGATAGTCTCGGCTGGGTTATGGTTTGGGAATTTCCAATGATAGTTGACACAAATGAGCTCTGTTCTCTCGTCCTCTAGGGTTGCGATACGGTCCGCATCTTCCTCTTTCACAAAGTCGTGAATAAAAGTGAATAAATACCAGCTCATAGCTCAAACTTTTTTACAAACTCTTTTTCTGTTCATGGTGCTCGCTGTTGGAATAGTTTGCCTTCCAGGATAAGGTTGCTCCCCACTCTTCAAGCTTTCAAGCGGGCGGTCAAGGACCATTTTATCACACAAAATATGGCTTCTGTATCCTAGTCCCTTTTCCTACATATTCTTCTCCTTTTTTACCTCCTCTTTCCTTTCTTTAAGATTTTCTCTATATGAAAGTTTCATGAAATTGGGTTAGTTGGAAGAAATCGCGCCTCTGCGATGAACTCGCCCTCTGTATATTGATTGTATGATTGTCTTTGTTTTAAATGTATTTTTGTGTGAATTTGCTTGTTATCAATGTACAGTAAAGAATAAATAAATAAATAAAATAAATTGCCGTAGACACTCAGAATGAAGAAGGCTGGTTTTTGCCACGTATTGCCGAGATGTGCGTTGGAGGGAAAATTAATTAATGAATTGTAAAGGAGGTGACGATAAGTATACTAATAACATTATCAGAAAGCGTATTATGTCTATCAAGATTAAATATACACCATTAATTCATTTCATTTTAAAGAAACTCGTAAACACTAATGCATAATGTTTTAAAGTCTCTCGTAATTGGTGTTAAAGAAATGTAATACTGTCCCCTATATGAAGCGACATGCAACAGTTAAACAAATAATTACAGATTAAATACCAACCATAAAAAATGCTTATATCGCAATCGCGTACAATTCAACTACTCACATACTTATTTGGTTTTAAGAGAAAGATACCGACTTCTTGACTATTAACAAACATTCAGCAAAACAGTTCAATTAATATGTCGTTCACTTAATTATTGGGTTTAGTTTTATTTGTTACTATGTGTTTTTAATGGCAATATTTTGTGTAAATTCTATTTTGTGTTAGTTATTTTTTTTTTACATATTACGTATAACACAAATAAAACTTTATTTAATACAATCCAATCGGAAAATTGTAATAGAATATCTCTATATAACTATATCATATTGAGTCGAAATCAGACCATAACAGCTTTTAGCAGAGGCGATCTCAGCAGGAAAAAAAGCAAAATAAAAAAATGCTGTTAATACGGTGGCAATTCTGCATTTATAGTTACAGTAATTTCTATCTATTTATCTATACCATTTCGATATCTCCCACTGATGGTTCGCCAGTAGACAGCAATACCAGTACTAAGGTGAAATATAATGGTCTTAAAAGTGAACCCTGTGGGACGCCTGTACCTGTGATAATTGCAACCTAAATTTTCTTCTAGAAGATCAGCTAAATGAATATATAAATATTGTCAAACATCTAAATATTTCTTTCAACAAATGTTTGTTCAATTACAAACTTAAAAGTAATTACCAAATTGAGTTTTGTATGAATATTTTATTATAATTTGTTATTCAATGTACAGTTGTTCTTGTTTGTATGGTGGTAATCGTCATTGCAGTCCAATTCCTGTTTTGCTACTGCGATTGAAAACACGTTATGCCTCCCACACATTCGTGTTTGTAAAATTTTAATTATTGTTATACTCGTATAAGACATTTAACATTTTGTGTTTAACGTTTAAGCTCGGTAGAATATAATACTTTATTACGAAGATGATTCGTGGATTTTATCATATAAATGTCATACAGTGAAAGCCAACAAGTGACAAAATTATGTTGGTTTTTATTTTTTTATTTTTATTTATTTCCATTACTTAATACATAATTATATAACTACATAAAAAATATAACTTGACCATATTCATTAGGTTTGTCCAATAAACGGCTTAGGGCTTATTACTAAGTCAATGATAAGAATATTCTAAATTGACTAAAAAATGCTACTTCTACTATTACTACCATACAGTCAGTACGGGCGACAAGTCTAATCGCTGAATTTAGGATGTAAAATGTATTTATTTATAATCACGTAAATACGTACCTATAAAACATTGGACTTCATCAAATTAGCAGTGTTGGAATATGCCAATCATTCTTAATAAATAAATTTTTCATTGTTGATCTGTTGATGTTAAATGTGTTGAGGGTGATGTTTTATGAAAACTATCTCTTACAGGACGCTTAAAATTAAGGTACAAGGTACTTTACCGCGGACTCTACCGACAAACAATACTCTCACATTTAATAATATCTCTCTGCATATTGACTTGTTTAATTTGAACGCATTTTTCTATAAATTGTTTGTATTTTGATCAATGTACAGTAAAAAATCAATAAGTTAATAATATAGAAAAGCATCGGGTTCTTCGAGTCGTATACAGAAAAATGCCCAATAATTTATATGAAAAACGTTAAATTCAATAAGTTACATATTTGATACAAAGCTTATAAAACTCAACTATCATCAACTTAGTTATGTTGTCTTGTTATTGTGTAGGTAATTACTTATGTGCATACAAGTTCATATAAGCTTATTAATATAAAGTTTATATCGCAAATATTATATTATTCTCGTCGATTATTGTATGTATGGCTACAATACTATAGTAAGTATAAAGCTCGTACGCATACACTTTATACATTGGGTCTTTGTTATGTTTATAAAAATTATTGTAGTATGTGTCACATTGCGTCTTAATAATATGTATTATGTGTCTTGTAAGATAAAACTTGTAAGGCTAAGAAACCTAATTAAAGGAATCATTGCAAAAACAGATGAAGTTTTAATGATGGATTAATATCTGAAATAAATATACTATACCATCATTACGACATATCCCACAAGTGAGGTAGCCAGCAAACCATGACGTTCTCTCTGTACCAACAAAAAAATTGACATTTAGGATGGTTGGACAAACCTCATCGCCGAATCTAAGATGTAAAATATCTTTATTTTTTCGAACACCTGATTTTTACAGAACACTCATTTTTCACAATTTCAAGAAGAGAGTGGGAAACCATTTCTTTACCAACTGCTTCTACAAGAAGACATATACACATTAAATTCGTTCAATCATATTTCAAGAGAGAAAGAGTGGAATACCAATTTCTTTGCCGGGCGCTCCACGAAATGGAATAAAACTAATCATCTTTATAATAAAATTGCATGTAAAATTTTGACAAAGGCAGATTGATCCACTGACGATAATAATTATTATGTAACTTTCGATGTAGTCCTGATTGTTGATAACTTTGCTCTCGTTTACTAATATTGTGACTTTTATCCTTGTTACAATGTGCCCTCCAGTAGCAAACACAGGCGTGAGAACATGATCAAGATGTTTTAAGCATGTGTTCACAGGGATGACACATCAGCTGTAAAAGTTGATTCACATTTTTAATCGCTCTTAACGTTCATCTTGGCAACAATAACAAATTAAGTATACCTTTTATTATCTTTATTATATTTTTTACGGTATATTGATTTCAAGCAATTCCATAAAAAAAATACATTCATAGCAGAATTGTGTATTTTCTTAACGTGCCCAGTATCAGCAGGATTACCACGGCAAGACCTAAATACAGTCCCAATTTTGTCTTGATCTTAGCCCTATGATATAAGAATTGACTATAGTCAAAAATACATCCATGCTAATCTCTCGATAGCTGAGGATAGTAGTTTTCAACATTTGCATGAGTATTATGGTTGTATTATATGACCTATATTGTTAGCAATAGCAATGTCTCGAACATGGCTAAAATGCTGGTGCACAACGCCATCCTCGTACCGACGATCAATTGATAAATGTCACCTGTGAGATATGTCGATTGAAAAACTCGCAAGAAAAGTCGATTGGCAGTCAACGACCCTATTCTTGACGCCATTCGAGATTTAAACGGTCGACATTCGAGAAGCTACCGGCAACGTCGCACTTTTTGTATGTGGTCATCGAAAAATTACATTTATTTATACTTTTTTTCAAGAGATGGCGCTTTCGTGTGGAGAGGCACGTGACGCACAAGATGGCGCATTTATATGAGGAGTCACAATCAATATCGAACTATTCGTTGTATTTTTATTTAAACTAAAATACTTTATAAATTTGAAATGTAAATGAGTTGAGTCATTGAGTGACTCACGGTGGCCATTTTTATCAATTTTTGACATGTCGATTGGTGTGACATTCATCTCGAGTGGTGAAACACCATTCGAAATAATCTCGCATGATATCGTGCGACACTCGTCGTCCACGACTTTCAAGAATAGGTTTTTTAAGAAATCGATCGAAAGTAATAAAATCTCACTTGCGACATCCGTCAATCGAGGTTGGAGAATAGGCTCCCAGATGACTAGTTCAACCAGAAAAAATGCGTCAAAACTGAATACTTAAAAAATATGTGACGAAATTCCAGGAACTTAATTACATTGTGATAGATAATTCACACAGGTCAAGTAAGTGCCAAATTAAGATATGAATCTTGTATTATGAGTACTAACATGGCAATACGCATATATACAATGTTCTAAAAACACATGTACACATGAAACACTCAGACACAGAACAATTTAAAAAATAAAAAAAAAATCGTTTTGTCTTGGCCGGGAATCGAATTCGGGACTTAGTGACTGAAGAACAAGAGCGTTGCCTTCGCGTCAAACCGTTCGACTTATATAATTATATACACAAATATTTTAAAAATATAATTAATGTACTTAAATTTTGAGAGCTAGATTACAATACTTCTATACCAGTATTGTACGCGTTTGTGACAACCCTGTTCGGCGCTGTGTTGCAGATGGTGTATCTTCAATAACAGCTGTTATGTGTAGAAACTACAAAATATATATTTTTTCAACGATTTTCAAGGAAGCAGGAATCAAAGAGCGTATAAAATTACGCACTTGGTCCGTTTCACTGCCTCCTTAAAGATTTGCAGGTAGAAAAATCTCTACATCAATAATGCATCCATATTATTATTATATGGGACAAGTTGAATCTAATTAATACCGTAAATACAATATTGGAGTAACAAAAAAACGGTCAGAAGGGAAGTAACGTGTAAAGTAAGGATATAAGAACTGCAGGTGGTTTGTTTGTTAAAATGTGTTAGGATAAATTTGAAGCAATTTTTGAATTTATATCTCTTCGCTTAGAGAGGAGCATTTATCGTACTACATAATAAATTGTGTAGCCATCACAATTTTTCCATTCCTATATCTTATTCTTCTTCTTCTTCTATCAGTGCTCTATCAGGTTCCCCCGACTTTGACGATCACTCAGGAGAATGCTTCTCTATCCCACGCTATTTGGACCAGCTCTCCCATCTATATTATTCCGGTCCATTGCCGTGTATTACGCAGTCACGACATCTGCCTCCTTCCCACTCCACGACGTCCCTCAATCTTGTCCTCTATTATCAACTGAATAAATTTCAAATCAACAACATTCCCATATGAAGATTTTTTTATTCATTAATGCATTCGTACCATCACACCATTTTCCACAAGTAAAGTAGCCAGGGAAACAGCTACATGCCTTTTAAGACTTTCTCAAGACTTCAGCAAGACCTCATCACTGAAATAAATACGAAATATTTCTTAATACGTGATGTTTCACGATGTCCTACCTTTTACAGGACATTAAGGATTTTCCCACCACTTTCCCCTGGATGTTTTAAGAGCTGAGTTCCTATGTCATCCAGACTCAACGAAACAAAAAGAAAAATTCAAAGGGAGGGCTCAGGATTTGCTTTAAGGTCTTCTTCCGACAAAATCTTCCCCTAATTTACAACCCTTAATGTTTTTTTTTTTTAATAAAAAAGATATATCTGGGTTTTGTTATAAACCCAAATACAACCTTATACACCTTTCACAGTAAGCTAAAAGCTTGTGTCGTGAAAGGGGAGTTTGTCGGCACCTGGGATCGAACCACGGACCCCTTGTTCATGAGGCCGAGACTCTACCTCCAGGCTACCGACGAACTCGTATGTCTCTTGGAGGAGATACTCACTACAAGGCACTACTCACTACTACAATATTCTTACAAGCCTTATACAGGACAATCGAAAACTCACTAAAAAGAGTGGGAGTAATTTATATATGTATGTATGTATGGGTGTGTATGTATGTATGCATGTATGTGGGTGTATGTGGATGAGTGTGTTTGTGTGTGTGGATGTATGTGTGCGTGCGTGAGCGTGTGTTATGTTATGATTAAATAAAGTAGGGAAAATAACCTTAGTAACTGAAGTAAAGAAAATTGAGCGCTGAGACAATGTATATATATATATATATATATGGACAATTTGTAAAGCGCCGTTTACTCATAACATGACCTCAAGGGCGCTGTAAATCGTGTCCATCACCCGAAACTCCCAGCAAAAATGTGTGTCTTCAACCCTCTTTTAAAACTCTCTCCATTCACCTCCTCTCGCAGACACAGAGGCAGCTTGTTCCAACATCTGGGACCCGCAACACTAAACGCTCTATCTCCAAAGCCTGTTTTGCGAGATTGAGATGGCTCAATCAGTCTGCATTTTGCCTCACCCTGTGCTGAGCGAAGCATGAGCCGTCTTTCACTGATGATCTCGATCTCAGGTGAAAATGTAAGGTGAAAACTGGCTCAGTCTACCTTGGTACGGGCTCATGCCCAGTTAGGTAGAAATTAGTGACTTATCTTTTAAAAACTGTTTTGTAAATAAAATAAATAAATAAATATACCTACACATCTACTGCAATAGAATTCTAAAAAACTTTACGAAATAGCGGTAACGTTTTGTTCTTTTGATACTGAGAATAAAGCTGACAAGAATTTTTAATAATACTTGTCACAAAGTCCAGAACATAAAATATTTAGTTCGTGCAATGTAAATGTATAATCTGTATTTATTTACTATACTATATATAATCTTCTGTTATTTTACTTAATATTTTGTTTGTATTAAGTGGAGACAACCACACTTTTGTATAGATAAGATATATTTAAATAATAGCTTTTCAATTTTCGAAGAGGAAACACTATTATTATTCATACGAGCTTTTTTTACGAAACGGCAGAATTGCCATCCACACTTCTCAGCATTATACAACCAGATAAGTCTCCATATGATCAGTCATGGTCACACAAAAACTTAACAGTCTAATGCCGGGAAAAATTCACCTATCCAGATATACAAAAATATTGGAAACATGTTATTATAAACATTTTATTTATTTTATTATTTTTTTTATTATTATTTATTTTATTTATTTTATTTATTTTATTTATTTTATTTATTTTATTTATTTTATTTATTTTATTTATTTTATTTATTTTATTTATTTTATTTATTTTATTTATTTTATTTATTTTATTTATTTTATTTATTTTATTTACTTAATTTACTTTATTTATTTTATTTATTTTGTTTATTTTGTTTATGTTATTTATTTTATTTATTTTATTCATTTTATTTATTTTATTTATTTATTCTTTACTGTACATTGATTACAAGCAAATTCATACAAAAATACATTTAAAACAAAGACAATCATACAATCAAAATAAAGTAATATAATTAAAAACCACTGTTTACTTGATTAATATATTGTAACTAGAAGTTTTTCGGACGCATGTCCATTTTCAGTAAGAATTACTCACATCTTTTAACAATGGTAAACAACTATTACTGAACATGAACGAATGTCCGAAAAGCTTCGAATTCCAATATAATTACAGTATTATGAATTGAGAGAAAGTAAATACTCGTAGTATCAATATTACAATATTCTACATCCCTGATGTCTCGTGTATGGATACATAGGTTGGGAGCACTCAAAAATCTCTAAATAGTCGCCCGGTAGCTTAATTGGACAAAGCACTCCTCGCGACAAGGCAGGGATGCGGGTTCAGGTCCCGTGCGGGGCATTACCGAATGAGGTGACGTTGTCTTTTCTAAGCCTTATATGGTAAGTTTCATGTGTTAAATTTACATCTAGGAATTTACATCTTAAATACTTTCTTTTCGGCTATCCACCCATTGTCGAGTGGTTTGAGCCCTTTGGGAACAAACAAAAATCAATAAAAAAATATATTTACAAATGTAAAAATATCAAGTCTTAGTATTTTAACGATCTTATATTATTTTAGTTACGAAGATAAATTTGTTAGCATGTACGAGAATGTACCTAATTTATGTAGGTAGGTACAAGATTAAAATTCTTAACTACTTTATATTCATGTATAAAAATAAGTACATACATAATATTGTAACCAATAGGTACCTACCATGCATAATATTTGTATGAAACATGTTACGTATGTACCTAAGTAGGTACATAATATTATTTACATGGCAGTAACGTGTCTCCCATATAAACCTGAAAGCCGAGCTTCACTTTTATCATTTTTAATATTGCGCGCAATCGCACACTATGTATTAGAGTGAATTCCGTTAGTCATTTAATGCGACGCCGTTGAAACTATCAAATAACGCTCTCTGTAATTATTTTTAGTTTCGCTGTACGCATTTTTTCTGATGAGGTTTATGTTTTTGTTCGGTTCATGTCTCGCATTGCGCAGCATTCGACAAATAGTCGGTTACTTTTATGACACGAAGCACTTGTTAGAAGTACCTACATACATACATGCAAGAGAACAAAATCCCAGCTTTTTGCGATGTTTCGTAGGTCACACCGGCTCTCGTCCGATCATACGAGTTAAGGAACTTGGGCATATGTTTTGACTACGGCTGCAGTTCTTGGATAGGGAACCATTACACATGTACCTAGTAATATAAAGTCAAATTCCGTATATTTTTTTGTCTTTATTTATACTTTTAAAGTGTAGTGGAACTATTATTTTCACCATTAATGCTTTGTATTCTTCAAGTTCATTCACTAGAGAGATTTAAATTCTTCGATACTTTATAAACATAACCTTTTAATTATTTAAATAAATTCTTTGACACGCCACTGTTAAAGATAAGTATTCTTATGTCTACTGCATGCACATTCATATCATTTATATGTGCAACACGCCTCTAACATTACATATGTAGCTGGAATCAAATGAAGTATTATTAGTCCTATACATACATATATGTACATAATTATAAATCATGTGTTCACAATACATACCTACCTAGATGAATTTATACTTACAAGTGTCACACCGCTATTAAAAACAAACATTGGCTGAGAGTCCCAAAGAGAGTAGAGTTCACATTATTGTGTCTCACACTCAACAAAGCTTCAAGCGGCACAGCACCCATAATTATGTATGTCTCGCTGAGCTCTGTCCCGTTGACGAGACCCTAAGACGACCACTGCGCTCAGCTTCCACTTCTGTCAATAAATTTGTAGAAGCGAATAGCCCAAATACTGTACTTCTAAATTCATAGAGAGGAGCATCAGATATTCAAAATTTCAGATATATTGCCTCTGTACCTGAGACATTATCAATCTACCACCACATTCAGAAGCAATTTGAAAACGATTCTGTTTAGAAGAAGTCACGTCACCCTTGAGTGATCACGGATCATTAAAAGGCGCCATATGCAAATTGGCTTTGTTATTAATATTATTGTGCGCATTTACATATTATATTCCGAAGTGTTTTAGATATTAGGTAAGTATATCAGTTTTTTAACTGATTAATCTGAAGATTTAGTCGGATTTTCGTGGTATCGATTAAATTACAGTGTAGCCAGCAAAAACACGAACAATTGTGTGTGTTCATAGTTTAATATTTGTGGAATCCCGGATAAAATATGAATCTCCCACTCTTTTCGGTAAATTTTCCAGTGTTCCTTAAAAGACAAATGTTCAAACCTCACGTATAAGACAATAATAACATCTACATTTCAGCATTGAGACATGTCATTCCTCGTGAATGTCTTAAAATGTTATTGACACGGAGGGGTCGATCTACATGTTTATTACATTGCAGATGATAAACCTTTGCGTGTAGATCCTCCAAAATGTGACATCATCATTATCATCAAACAGTGAAGTCTGTAGTGAATGTTGATTTTTTACATAAAATACTTCAAGTATGATAAAAATGTTGGTGTGTACATACTTAGGTATCATAACAGCATTGATAACATTCAAATAACCATTGTCTTTTAAGTCCGTGACTTGGATGTCATACAAATTATATAGAAATTAAAATACCTACTCTTAGTTACAGACAATATGACACAATATGTTTAAGAATCAAACTGTCTTTTTGTTTACTATTTGCCGATTGCCGTGGCAATTATTGGCAATGGCAAAAACAATGCTACGGGAGATGCCATTTAATGGTTTATAGTATTTTTTGCCGTTATTCTCATTTTGAAATACCTATAGAAGTTTATAATAAATTATTTTGTTTTATGACGCAAACTATCCTTATTTATAATCACTTTAGCTTAGAATTATTGTGGCAATTGGCAAAGAAATTAACAATCCATTGGATTATAATATTATAGTGTTAAATGGTTCTTTAGAGCTTTTTTTCATTATTTTAATTTTAAAGTTGTGGATTTTGCATAAATTATGCATCGTAATCGATTGAAATGTTGATTGCTAGATTAACAGCGTATACTTATTGGTTGAGTTGGCAATTGGCAAAAAGATAAGTAAATTTACAGACTGTAAACATATGATTGCTGTTGCTTATTCTATTGATCTTATGATGAGTTTTTTCCATATGTAAGAGTGCGCTTAACAATCTTAATTGATGACATTACATGTAGCTAAATAGGTGAGAAGTGAGCAGAAAAGATTGCCGTCAACGTTGCCGTATAAATATTTGCCGCAACAACGCCAACGCGGTCAATGAGAAGTGACATATCTTCAGTGGTTGAAAATTAGCATTACATAGTCCTTGTATTGTTGCATGGCATATTGATTGGGTTGTTGACGTGCGTATCATAAAATTTATTCTGATTTACATACATTTATTTATTGATCAGAATCAGAAAAAAGTTCCCAGAGTTTTTTTTTATATTGGCGATTATTTTTTATATATATATATACAATAGCCTTACAAGGTTAAACTTTTTTTGACTAACGTTTGAAGCTACTTTACGTTTATCATGAGAGCGAAAGCTCCTGAACGTCGTCGGCTCCCGATGAAAAAAGTCATGTGGAAGTACTAAATATTATAATGACAGTTCAGTTCCACAATTCAACAAGTAGAAATGTCTTATATTCGAAAGGTCGCCATTTTCGTAATTCAGCTATTTTTATTATAGGTATGGTTTAAAAACAGTGTAGAAAGTGAAATATACTAAACAATAACCGCACTGTTAATAAAGACATACGTTGTCTTTGTTCCGTTCAATAGTTTGACAATTTCAAATATATTTATTTATGGAATTGAAAATTTTCATTTTCTTTATTTTTGGTACCTACTAGTTGCAAGTCCATTTCAAGGTAAATTGATAATAAAAACTATTTAGTTAACTTCCAATTGACTTTACTAATTACTCTAACCAGATTCTCGACTTCATCTTCAAAAGAAAAGTTTGCTTATAAATGCCTGAAGATGTAGTCAAGAGTCTCTGAATACTAGTAGTGCCTAAGCGTAATTGTTGGATGTTAACTAAATTCACTTTGAATTGTAAACAGGCACATTATTTTTTTCTGTAACATAATATTTAATATAATATAAAAGTATCTCTGTCTATCTATACCTTCACGCCGTGTCCAAGGAGGGGTAGGCAGAGAGAACGGAACGCCATAAATATATCTATCCTTAGAAACTCTTTTCGCTTCTTCCACATTCATCCAGTTTATCATACATGCACGCCGATTTCTCTCACTCAACATGCGGCCGTCCTTTGGTAGTGAAATTAGCCGTGTATTTTTTATAGTTATTTGTTTGTCGAGTTTAAAGAGTAGGTAGCGTTGATTGTGTGTATTACCAATTAGATCAAAATTTTCGTCTTTTGAAACTAGACAGTCGATACAATTACTACGAGATAGATATTCTTTCAAATCATTCTGTTTTGCCAAATGTTTCGTTTCAAATAACAAATTATATTTTAACAATAATAATATGTTCGAAAGATATGAAATGTATAAACAATCTATGAATTGTTATTATAATTGAAGATTATTGTTTTTAATAAAAACAATATCATTCATACGAGCTTCTGTGAAGAGTAATAAGCTATATTTAAACTTTTGCATACATTGCAGAATAAATAAACAGTAATGCGCATTTGAAAAATTGCAGAACAAAATATGCATCCAATTATTTAATTAATAAATTTGCTTATTGTATTTTTTATGTGTCTATTTATTTGAATATCTTTTTAAAAAATGGGTTATCTGGGTTTTTGTGATAAACCCAAATGAACTTAAATACACCTTTCATGTTAAGCTAAAAGCTTGTGTCGTTAAAAGTAAGTTTACCAGCATCTGGGATCGAACCGCGCACCTCTTGTGCATAAGGCCAAGACTCTACCTCAAGACCATCGACGAACTTAATTTTATTATTTATATCTTTGTTGTATTATTTATTCCGTGGAGCACCCGGCAAAGAATATTGATCTCCTACTTAGTATTCGAAAAGTGCTGTAAAAAGCAGGTGTAAGAAAAATAAAGACATTTTACATCATAAATTCATCGATAAGGTTTGCCACCAGTTCTGAATGTTTTATTTTTTTATTTGCACGGAGAGAACGACTTGATCCGCTGGCTACCTTACATACATACATACATACCATCACGTCGCTTCCCTCGCGGGATAGGCAGAAAGGATCGAGCGCCACTTCCTTCTATCCTTGCATACGTCTTTTGCTTCCATCACTGTCATACAATTCCTCATGCATGCTCTCCTGTTCGATGTGCTCAACACTTGACCGTCCTGTAGGATTTGATTTAAATGATCTTGCCATTTAATCCTCGGACGTCCACGTCTCCGAGCACCATTCCTAGCCAAATATATCTTCTTAGTCATTCTGTCCTCATTCATTCTTTCCACGTACCCAAACCATCTTAACTTATTTACATTCATCCTTGTTATTACACCAACTTTCATTCCACATTCCTTTCGTATATCACTGGCTAGTGGCACTGGCTACCATACTTGTGGAAAATACCATGCTGGTATGTATATAATTATATACATATGTGCAATTTTAACTTACTATTACGATATAATTTTAACAATTTGTTATTTTAGATACTACAACATATTGCTAAATTGTAGAGATTTCAAAACCAGACCTAATACAGTAGTTCCAAAAAATCTTTAATCTTGGTTCATTTCATACACATAACAGGTGTTCTGTGTGAAGGTAATAAAGACAGGTATAAAATTTTAAAAGGGTTCCTTAGCATAGCTGCTCTCAGTTCCCATCAAACATACGCCTTTATTATTCAATTCAGAACAAGAGATGCTCTTGAGACACTACAGAATACTACAATAAAAACAAAAGAAAACCAATAAACAAACAAAAAAAGAACACACTCATCCACCGTCACAGAAAAATCTAATAAATGTTTGTGTCCGTTTGTGCGTTTATAGATAACGTAATTGGGTAAGATAGAGAAAAAATAATACACCCTGTACGAGGTCTCATCGTTAAGACAGATTTTAGGCAAACATATTATATATATCTTATGTTTTGACAGATTATTAGTGTTATCAAATTGTAATTGAATACACGTATTATATTTCCGCGTATTGCGTCAAAACATAACATTTCAATTTATTGATTATAACATGTGTATGCAAGTGAAACTTGAACGTGGTTCAAGAAGGAGGTGAGGGGAATAAATGCAGTGGAGATCAATGAGAAAAATGGTTGGTAAAACGTTGCGAGATAGTGTGAAGAATGAGGATATCAGGAGAACGAGCGGATGTAAGAGGAGTGTTGTAGATAGAATGCGTATAAATAAGTTGAGATTGTTTGGACATGTGGAGCGAATGAACGATGAAAGGATGACGAAGAGGTTGTATTTATCTGACAAAGAGGTTGTGAGAAAGCACGGAAGTTCAATAACTACGTGGCTTGACCACGTGGATCAAATATTCAAGGACGGCCGCGTGTTGAGTGATAGAAATCGGCGTGCATGTTTGAGAATCTGGATGAATAGTGAGGAAGCGAGAGAAGTAGGTATACTCATATAAGGACAGATCTTTGTAGTGATCTGTTTCCTTTGCTTACCCCACCTGGGACACGGCGTGAGGGTATACAGTAGATAGAGACAGATATAGATATGATATATTTTAAGGTGGAGAAAATATATTAAGTATTATTCTTGATGTATTATGTCCCGAATTTACGTTTGAATAAAAACATTACAATCGCTAATATTACTACACGAACTAGAATGCTTTGCAAAATGTATCACTAATATTATTTGACATACATACTGATCATGATAGAACACGGATAGAAGCAAAGTCACTCTACTGCATAAACAAGATTGCACCTTGAAAAAAATGTGTCACTTGAGATAACAATTGGTAGAGATCTGTCCAACTCTAACACACGATTGTACTATGTTTATCTACCTTCTATAATTGAAGGATACCTCTACCAATTATTAGATACTATCTTACGTTTTATTTTTTAATGGAAATATTATATACCTTATCGCCACGGCGGAAAGCACATTTTTGCTTGAATTTTGGTCACAGCGCATAGCCTTGTTCTTTTAAAAATAATATGTCTTTGATTAGAACTGTCAAAAATATTATTAATCGTGGTGTTGCCAGTTTCTAAATAATTTCCTCAAACATTCGCTATTTCCTAGGAAAGCACTGACATAATAATATATAATATATACAAGTTTATTTGGGAAATTGATGTTTAATAATTATGAGCGAAGACGGTTAAAATTTATTTTTATTTATTTATTTATTTATTTATTTTATTCTTTACTGTACATTGGTTACAATATTACATAGTGAAATAGTGGCATAAAAATAACAATTATAAATTCAATGTACAGAGGGCGAGTTTATCGCTAAAATGCGATGTCTTCCAACTAACCCCATTTTTATTGTATTTAACTAATGTTTTATGTTAAGTGTAGGTATGCAGTGGCGCGCTTTCTATATATGCAAAAAAGCACATGCCTAGCAAAAAAATTAAGTGTTAACTAAAATTATTATATAAAATTTCAAATGTTATGTAGAATCTCAAATTCCTATACCAAATTGAAAATTTGGCAATAGGGAGAAATTTAAAAAACCGACTACAGTATTTCCTAGATTCCTTACATACAAAACTAGGGAAATAATAAGTTATTTAATTATTATCATTATTATTATTAAAAGGACACCATATTAGCCTTTGGCCAATGCGATCCCAGAGAAAAATGACGATAAGAGCACTATTTTTCATTAATTTTGAAATTAAACAGGATATGTATATCTGGGTTTATGTTCTAAACCCAGATACAATTTTCACAGTTTGCTAGAAGCTTGTGTCTTGAAATGGAAGTTTGCCGGCATCTGGGATCGAGCCACGCGACTCTTGTGCACGAGGCCGAGACTCTACCACCAGGTTACCGGCGAACTCTTTGTTTTTACATGACCAATATAATAAGTCTAGTTCCGCCACTGTGCGCATGTATTATGTTTTAATGAATAGAATGAAATGAACAATGGAAATCTTAGACTTACTGTATTGTTTAATTCAATAATAAGGTAGATATTCATTCAAAGATATTATGAAGAATGGTTTCAAATTTATGATAGGAATCAATGTGGTCATCCATATAGACGATCAAGGACACGTTTTTTTTGCATAGATTGTGCAATATCTATTTTTAATTCAATACATTTTTGGTGAATTATATGCCAATGCAAATTATATACTTAAAATTAGTATGTAACAATAATAATTAAAATTTAAACACTATTTCCTAAAATCTTCGATTTGGTCTCCACTCTTCTCCGTAAGTTTTCGAGTGTCATACTGTAAACGGCAGGTGTTCGAAAAAATTAAGACATTTTACATGTCAAATTCTACGATGGGGGTTGCAACCCATCCTGATTGTTTCGATTTTATATTATGTTCTGTTTTTATATGGAGAAATGGTTTGTTTGTGTGTTGTTTCATGTATGGACGGTTTACAGCAGTGTTTTTCTTGTTATGAATGTGATTGTGTAAATATATAGGAGATGAATGCTTTTTGTGATTGTGCACCTATATGTTTCTATATGATTGATATGTTTGTGAGATGTTTGCCCTAGTACAGGTTATACCTAGTTGGGCAGCATCAATGAAAATATGTATAAGATTTGTAATTTATTAGTTTAATAAAATAAATTAAATTTTTTTGGCATTTTGCATGTTCATAGCATGTGTCCGGTCTGCTGGCTACCCCACTTGTGGGATATGCCGTGATGGTATACTAGTAGAAGTAGTAGGTAATAGTAGATATTTCACTTTCTGTTGTGTTTTAAAGTATAATATGAAAAACAAACCAAAATTACAGAAATAGCGATCTCTCGAAGTTACCTAAGACATATTTTCTACTTGTTGAGTTAAGGCCTTACTACACGCACAAGTATCACCACAGTTCTGTTTGCGCAAGCTTCTCGCACGAAAACACCGAACACGGACGTAACTACCACACGATACAGTTAAGTACGCGCAAGCCTCATTCTACCCGAAAACGTGAAGCGAGACCTATGGTAATTCTGCTTCAAACTGTTGGTGTCGAAACGATAAAAGAAAGCGCGGCATGAACACTGAACACCCAACCACACGTGCAGGTAAGTACGCGCATAACTGGCTTGCGCAAATAAAATTTCAAGCAAGTCGAAAAATCCGCAAGCCGCGCTGCAGGGTTTGCGCGGGGTACAGTTTTACCAACTACACGCACGGTGTTCCGTGTACAAGTCGGCTTGCGCAAGCAAAACTGTGGTGATACTTGTGCGTGTAGTAGGCGCCTTATGGAACTGGAAAGCCGATAGTAGTTTCTAAAGAATAATGCTTGATAAAATAATATATTATACAGTATAATGTCAATAAGACATCTACCCATTTCATCATACAATATTGTAAAGTTGTAAAGTATCGTATTTCAAGGTAGATAGACATATAGGTACACCCACACACAATCACACACTCACCTGACTGACAATAGTAGGTACATAATAGTACCTTCAGATAAATGACAAAAGCCTTTTATTCGTAATAAAAGGACTGTACTTACATAAAGAATATTCTAGAAACAAAATAATTCAACCTGATATAAAAGTTAGATAAAAAAGGAAGCATCGTAGATAATATTTTATATGCATCTGTTGCGCAAAGATTTTTTTATCCGTGCAAATGCTAAACAGAAGAGTGAAACTTCAAATATACAATAGCCTCAATAAACCAGTTGTCATCTATGGTTCGGAATCCTGGTGTATGACCCTAAAAGACCAACAAAGATTTTTGTTTTATGAAAACTGGATTCTAAGAAAAATATTGGGTCCACGACCGGGTATTGTAAAAGGAACCTGGAGGCTTAAAAGCAATGAAGAAATTCACTCCACAACTAACCAACCTTTCTTCACAAGTGAGATCAGATCCTGAAGATTGGCATGGATTGGTCGCGTCGTTAAATCCGGAGAAGGAAGGGCGACTAAAGGTATTCTGCAGGGTATACCCGAGGACAGAAGACCGTTAGGCAGACCAAGACAAAGATTGTTTGATAACATCAACCGAGATCTAGAGGAGCTAAATGCTAAACAACAAAATGGATTCCTTTCTGGACAAAATGTCCGATTCAAGATACAATGTAATAATAAAAGAAAAATAATGATAGATCTTTTTAGCGATTGGTTTTATAGATACATATTGTAATATAAAATAAGAGTTATATGATGAGAGGACATGCGCTGCTCATCATATGCAGAATTCAAAAGAACCGCACAAGACAGGGAGGAGTGGAGGAGAAGAATTAAATTGTTGCAAACCAATCCCAGGATTGAAACCAGAGAGAGAGAGAGAGATGAGAGAATCAAGTTATGTAAAGTAAAAGGTGCAGTAATATCCTCATTTAGCTATTAAACCAACCGTGATTCAGTAATTCCTAGGAGACATAATGTCGCAATGCATTCTCTTAATGAAAATTCTATAGAATCGTAAATTAGTCTTTAATCTGATTTCCATCAGATGCTTATCACTGTGTACCTATGTGATAGTAAAACAGTATTCTCTTTTCAATGCTTGAGCCATTGAAAAAAAAAACATTAGAAAGCATTCACTTTAAATACGTAAATGTTCCATTTCATTAGCGGTTATAGAAGAAGGAATATACAACTAGGTATGTACACCTTATTATGTATGCAACTGCAGAGAGCTAACCTATTTTATTATCGTAACCTTTGTAAGTTAATAAACACGTTTACTCTTGCATTGCGTAATTGAAACTAAGTATTTCAATACTACTTACCGTTACTTACTGTTGAGAAAATGTGTTCCAGTAATTCTAATACAATGTTTGATACGACCGTTGTGGCGCGGAGGCTAACGCACTTGCCTTTGAGTCACGAGGTCCCGGGTTCGATTCCCGGCCAGCGCAAAATGAAGAATGACCTTTTTCAAATTGTCTTGGGTCTGGGTGTTACATGTATATGTGTTCAGTGCATTGTATATATGTGAATCGTTGTGTTAGTACCCAAAATACAAGATTCATATCTTAGTTTGGGACTAGCTCGGTCTGTGTGAATTGTCTACACGTGTTATGTTTAGTGATGTGAGAAGAGAAAATTCTCAAAAGAAATTTCTCGAGAACGAGAAATTTCTCCGAGAATTTCTCCTCTGATGGAAGAGAAATTTCTCTCCATAATTTTTCTTAGTGGTATTAAGACCTTTCGCCCAGTACACTTCGCAGCCAACCTGATTGATACAAAAATTTGTGGGGCTGATTAAGGCCCAAATCAAAGGTAATTGACACTTTTATCCATGTACGTACCTGCATTTTTTTTAACTTAAATATGGGCATGTGGGGTGTCAAACATCAAGATTTTTCATAAGTTATTAGCATTTTTTTCTATGTAGGTACCAAACATTTTTTTGTTTCCGTAATTAATTGTAGCCATATTGGTGATAAATTGTCTCAACATTTGTACATTTTTATTGATTGATTGAATAAAGTTTTTATTATTATTATACTGTTAAATAAAAAATAAAAAAAATTCTCCGAAAATTCTCTACTTCCAGAAATTTACCGAGAAATTTCTCGAAAAAATATTTATTGAGAATTCCACAACACTAGTTATGTTATGATATGCATGCTTAAACATAAAGTGAGTTTGGTTATGGTAGAAAATAAAGAACATATAAAACAAAAATAAAATAATTAATTTAAATTTGTATAAGCCTCGCGTCCCCCGTCGTCAATTTTTCAAAATGGTATAGGAATTTGAAATGATTTGCAAACTCTTCGGTTTTGTTAAAGAATACTTTCTCAAATGCCATTTATACCTACCGATTAAACAGATGATATACCGATTTTAACAATTATTGACGAGTATTATTAACGACAGTTACATTATTTTAAACCGACCTTGTATACCGATAATCAAAAATAACGAGTATTCAATAACAAATAGACATCCCTATATCATATTATAGTATATTTGCTTGTAATAATTTATATTATGTACTGGAAAAAGCTGGAAAAATGTATGCACGTGAATGTGTTGACATCGGGGTGAGAAAAACACACAATATCATATTGCAATGCCCCTGGAAAATTACTTGCAATATGTATTTTCATACATTGTAGTCGATGGATTAAAGCTAATCTTCGTATATCATATCATATATATTTCAGTCTGTTTGCAAGCTCATAATTATGAGTCTTGGAGCGGCAATATTTGTAGACAAAAAACTTCCATCTATACAAAATTCAATATCTATAGTTTGAAAACGTATAATTCTATATTTCACAACTTTTTTTAAGATATATTTGGGTTACGTTGTAAGCCCAACTACAACTTTACACACCTTTCACAGTAAGCTAAAAGCTTGTGTCATGAAAGGAGAGTTTGCCGGCACCTGGGACCAAACCACGCACCTCAGTTGCATAAGGCCGAGACTCTACTTCTAGGCTACCGATGAACTCTATCGTCAATCGCATTTTTTATTGTCTTTGTCTCAATACAAAATGTGTATTGAAAATTTATGTGGCTTTATCTATTTTGTCAAATAAACATTAATAGGTCATTTGATAAGCACCAAAGACTTGCACTTTGATAATTGTAAATAGCTTTCAAAAAATTTGAAAACTTTTGTCGTGAAGTTATAGTAAAATTAATAGATTTTTTTCAAAATTTTCTGAAAGAATCATTCAAATTACAAACTAGTACGTATTACTAAATACAATGAAAACACTGCGTTCATTAAAACTATGTTTGTGACATAAAAAAATTTCAATGACGTACGGTACGCAATTATTAACAAAGTGTCAGAAAAAAATGTGCAAAGAGAAACATCGTTATATAACAGAAAGCTTAAATTTTTCCACAAATGACGTGTATAAAACGATATTCATAGTCATTATCAATATTTTTGCGATGTTTTATCAATGTTATTCACCATTTGTAATTGGCAGGTTACTCATGTTTTTGTATTAATTTTTACAAGGGAATAACTCGCTATTCCAGTTGTCTATGTTACACTTCACTCGCAATCAGAGGATATCGTTGTTTCGACTTAATCCATGCATAAAATTATTCCTTATCAATTTCGAACTTTTTTGGCGTATGCTGACCGTAGAAAACAGATGCCATTTGAATGATTAAAAAAATTACACCAAGGAACAATATTCAGATAAATAATAACATTTTTGCAATTAAAGTTTTTCATTTAATAAGGGTTAATTTCTGACAACATGTCCGGTTAGGCATCTCTTAGTATGGGCTAATTTGTGGTAAGATGCGGTTGATACATATTTTGAACATAATCAATGAATTTTCTTTACCACATTCTTCATTATCCTAATAATTCTAAATCACAAATTATAAACCTATGCCCATTTATTGAAATTTAGGCATAAACCATCAGAACACTGTTTTTTCTATCACTGTCAAATCTGCTTTTCTTTTATTTTAAAGACAAAGTAAATATTATTTTATAAGTCTGATTCATTGTTTCACATGATATCCAGTTATAAATATAATATCTCATATGTAACCATTTCTCAATCGACACAAAAGATATTAAAGATTTTCCATCAAGAACAAAAGGTGTCGTATAACCTTTCTAACACAATGACATTTTCTTATAGAAATTTCCTTTTAGCTCAATGTAACTCCTACTACAATGTTTCTCTACTAGAATATGATAGAAAACTTCATACATTTTATGTAAAAGTACAAAGGGATTGTGTAGGAAGCGTGATATCTTAGACAAAGACAAAGTGTATGTAAAAGATAATCTATAATATCTTGGAAATCTATCTATCAGACAGTGTCACTGGGAGGATTTCGTAGAACGAACTCACCTGGGGGGAGGTGTAAAAGAGGTCGTGGCTTTCTGGGAGGGAATGGGAATACCTATAGATTTTATGTTTTACTTTTAATTGTTTCTGATGCTGAAATGAATAAATTTATCAAATTGAGATCCACATTTGTTAAGAATTGATAACGTTTAATTAATCGACCGACGGTTCTTGGTGGAAATTCATTATAATAAGATATTAAAATGAATATAATATTAAGTAATTGTGACTTTGTTAATTTTGAAGTCGGTTTGCGAAAGCTTCGCTCTCATTCTCAAATAAATAATGAATGTTTAGATTTTAGAATATTTATACGTATTATATTTTTTATTTAACTGACAAAACTAATCATATATCTTGATTGGAGAACCATGTTTACACAATGCAACATTGTGCAAAATTTAATCGGAAGAAGTAAGGAAGGTGTCCTAACGCATACGAATTGGCTCTAGGCTGCCTCGAGTGATAATTTTCGATGTCTAAAGACAACGTTCAGCAATTATTTATTTATTATTTAGGCGCACAACATATACGAGTATTTGATACACATATTTGATAGATTCATTCGATCTTGTACAGACATCTCGCAAACAAACCCTCATAGATAGATTTACTATACTACTATAATATACTATACCCTCACGCCGTGTCCCAGGTGGAGTAGGCAGAGAGAACGGAACGCCACGTCGATCTATCCCTACATACCTACTTCTTTCGCTTCCTCTACATTCATCCAGTTTCTCATACATGCACGCCGATTTCTCTTACTCAGCACGCGTCCGTCTTTAAGAATTTGGTCCACATGATCAAGCCACGTGGTTCTTTGACGTCCGCGCTTTCTCACACCCTCTCTTTCAGATAAATATACCCTCTTCGTCAATCTTACACCATCCATTCGCTCCACATGACCAAACCATCTCAATTTATTTACACGCATTCTTTCAACAACACTCCTCTTGCATCCACCCATTCTTCTAATATCCTCATTTCTTACTCTATCACGCAATGTTTTACCTACCATTCTTCTCAGTGATCGCATCTCCACTGCATTTATTCCACTCTCGTCCTTCTTCAGCCATGTCCAAGTTTCGTTTGCATACATAACTGTCGGTACGAGGATGGCGTTGTTCACCAGCATTTTAGCCAATAGATCGAAGTGCACCGTTCACTCTCGCACCAGCCTTTTTTCTATATAGATATATTTAACATTAACAATATTTTTATTTGTTCAATAAAAATCCTATGGTATTCTGCCAATAATAATAGTCCCTAGGAGACACATAGAGACGCAAATGAAATGTAAACTTTCTCGTGAGAGATAACCTCTAGACATGATTGACTATCCTTGTTTTTGTAATTACCAACTACAAAAGGCAACAACCTATTCATAGGTTTTCCGGTACAAAGATTAAGCTTTTACATACGCATGTATATAAATAATAATAAAAAACATCTTGAAGTATTTTATCGTAACGGTACCTATTCAATATTGTTATTCCGCCGATTGTCTTCTGTCGATGAAACAAATGAAATGATTGTTTTATATTAATGGTAATTATTATAAGACTATATAATATTGATATGCATATTCTATTATTATTATTATAAGTATTGAATCAATAATAATAAATTCCTACACGAGATGTCACTAGTTGAATCCAGATATCTTGATTATGTTATATACCAATATATAATATTATCTATAATAAATATGGTTAGTTCATTGAATTGATATACCTAATTGAAATGTCCACGAAGGCCAAATAATACTGTAATTGCTGTACCATCACGGCATAACCCACAATTGGGAGTAGCCAGCGGAATTTCCAGCAGATTTTCTTCAGAGCCAACTAAAAATAAGATATTCAAAGTGGGTGTTATGTCTCATCACTGAATTGTAGACGTTAATTCTTTTCTTAGTGCATGAGGATGTAATCGATAGAACCAAGTGGCGAAACAAAACAAGAAAGGCAGACCCAACCACCATGTATGTGGGATTATAATTGCCCAATGAGAATTGTCTAATACGCGATGGTTTTTTTTCCGAACATCTGCCTTTTTCATAATGGGGTGTTCACATTTGGCGAATATCGCCAGGCGAATTTCAAAATATATCGCCAGGCGAAAAAACAAAATTCGCCGAACATCCATTGATCGTCACACCTGTTCACACAGTCCACCGATATAGAAACGATCTGTCAGATGCGCTTTGATTTTGATACTGTTTTCAAAATGGCGGACGTCGAGATGGAGATCGCGAAGTGTATTTTTAGTCGAACATGTTATAGTAGGGGTTACAAGGCGCTTTTTAATTAAGGAAACAAACGCCACGAACCAACAACAAAGATAACAGCTGTCACGAGCGGGAAACCTTATAAAATTTATAGGTTATAAAGTTTTACCATAGATACGAACGCCGCGCACAACTGCGCATGCGCGAATCGTTCAATCGCCGAAAATGTTGGAAGGTGGTCAACTCGAGACGATATCGTTTCTACTGGTTTTTATCGTTTCAGACTAGCTGTCATTTTGTTCACACCGTTCAAATGGCTGGCGATATTTTGGTGCCTGGCGATATTCGCCAAAGTGAGAACACCACATTACACTGAAAAACTTTCGTGGAAGGTTTATCGAATTTCGAGTGCCGGCAAACTCCCATTTCATGACACAAGCTTTAAGCTCACAGTGAAAGATGTATAAGGTTATATTTGTGTTTAAAACAAAAAACCAGATACATTTTTCTAAAAAAAATATGTACAACAATTAGTGATTAAATTAAAACAATAAAGATATGTACTTGGATAGCTGTGAACCGTTGTTAATCTTTGACACTTTCATTGGTAGCTAGCTAGTTGTATCTGTTCTGGTACTTACTCTATGTACTGTACTGACATATATGATGACAATGAAAGAAAGTGCTTAATGCATAGAATAATTAAACAAAATAGATTGTTATAACGTGTGATATAGATGAGTTTAGAATGTTGGTATCATACTTAACCTTTGACATTGGAAGGGTGAATCTACCAATATATTATATTATACAATGTTGCCTTGTGAAGAAAAATACAAAGTAATGTTATGTCAAATTAAATGTGTACGTCTTTTGGTAAATAGTACATGTATAACTTTTAGTTAACAGCCAATACTAACCATATTTGAGAAATTTTGAAAACACTTGTGATTGTCACAAATTTGACTACGAGAATTTTATGTGAGTTCCAATTGAAGGTAGGTATTATTAATTGTCACAAATTCACTAATTCACATTTTTAAATTTGAAATTTTTAACTCGTTTAAAAATAATAACACCCAAAAATTAAACATTTGACACTAAAAAATGTATGAAAATTTTGTTAATTTGAACAATTTATTAGGTATAAGGTAATAATATTAAATTTTGAAAAATGAGGCGTCAGAGGTTTCAGGCAGCTTCTACCAGCGCCATCCACCGACCGACCTATTGATAATGCGTTCTACTAGAATACCTACACGAAGATGCGCGGTCGGGAGTACCGCACGCTCTCACCATTGTTTTGCCGAATTTTCGGTTATTCGGCACACGATCGTGCATAATATTCGGTATTCGGCAAATATACTATTCGTTGCATCTATAATTGTAATACAAATTATAAATTCTCACGATAATAGGTAATACAATTATTATGTTTCATTAGAGAGTTAATGCATATAATGTTAATAATAATGCAGTGTACAAAATACAGATAAATTGGTATTACAAACTTAGTTACATTTAGTATATAATCATGTAACTTTGTTTACTTGATTACTATATTACATACAATAATAATAATAATATAATTCAGTCATTACTTTCCCCTTCTATTTAAAAAAAAAAAAGCCAATGAACTTTTATTCTCTCTTACTGACATCAACCACGGAATGATTACTATTTCATCTGTAAAGTTTGGTTTAATAAGTAATAAATTTATATCTATATTAATACTAGCTGACCCGGCAAACATTGTTTTGCCATATACCTACATTTTTTATTTGCCATATACATCATACATCGACCGGAGTTGAAAATGATTGAATTACTAATATCGCTATTAGAAAATAGGGGTTGATGGTAGAAGGGTGAAAATTTAGGGCTGTATGTATTTTTAATGCCTCACCATAAAATGATAAAAATTAAAAATCTTGTCCAAAAAAATAAGAAAATTCGGAGTGCACCACCCTTAACTTTTAGAGGTATGTAAAATAGATGTTGGCCGATTCTCAGATCTACCCGATCAGCACACAAAATTTCATCAAAATCGGTCCAGCCGTTTCGGAGGAGTGTGATAACAAACACCGTGACACGAGAATTTTATATATTAGATTATTCACTAAAAGAAATCAGAGTTATTTCAACTTTTAGCCTGGCTTAAATAATCAGTCTTGTCTAAAACTATTTTAATAATATAAATACTATACTATACCCTCACGCCGTGTCCTAAGTAGTGTAGGCAGAGAGAACATAACGTCAAACAGATATTTTTTTACACACTTCCTTTGCTTTCTCCACATTCATAGTTTCTCATACACGCACGTCGATTCCTCCTACTCAACACACGGCCGTCCTTGAGAATTTGATCCACGTGATCAAGCCAGGTGGTTTTCGGATGCCCGCACTTTCTCACACCCTTTCTTTCAGACAAGTATATCCTCTTTGTCATTCTTACATTTTTCATTCGTTCAACATGTCCAAAATACCGTCTTTCTTTATCATTCATTCACCGTAGCTTAAATATTATATTATTATTTGGTTTTACACGTACTTTATTTAAAATGACTCTCGAATGTCTTTACCGAACTTAGTTTGAAAAAGACATTTCATGTCAAAACTAGAGTCACTTTCAAATAAGTACGTGTAAAAACATAATATTATATCGTTCTAATAATAATATATTTTTTTTGACTAACATGGAGTTTTACAAATTAAATACCAACAAAATTCAATAAATAAGCTTGATTTTATTCCTCAAGTAATCAAATACCTTGATAAGTAGTAAGTATATTAAAAGTAACTAAATAAAGTGCACTTAAAAAAGTAATAAATTATTTTTAAGTATCAACAGTCGTTTAATCTCAAACAAAACCAGTTTTAAACCAAACCAAATTTCACCATTGAATTTATTCTTGTTACCTATTGTCAATGGGCTTTTGTACTTACATGTGCTTAATACTATACACTCTCACTAACAAGAGGCTTTGACAATAATATATTATATGTATCTACATACCTTATTACCTCCCGTTATCAGTATGTCCATACAGGTATATGAAGAATTTTATTAATTAAAATTCACCTGATTAGAGATTAATTTATGGTTTTTGCTGGAATAATTAAGAAAAGTTGGTTTCTTAAGGTTAAAAAAAGTTAAATACTTTCAAGTTTTGTATCGCCATCGCGTAGGGTAAGACCGAGGGGACAAATGGCAGAGGCCGACCAAGAGACGCGTATATGGACCAACTGAAGAGGGACATGAACTGTGGCTCATACGTAGAGCTGAAAAGACTGGCTGAGAATAGAGACGAATGGAGAAGAAAAACCAAACTCGTTGCAGACCAATCCAATGGATTGTAGCTCATTATATATATGTATTAAGACTAATTTGACTGATTGATATGAAATTATTTTGTACTCACGATTCTATTTATTTAATTATTTATACAATGAACGGCTAAAAAGCTTTTGACATGAAAAAAAATACAATAAAAATAACGATATATAGAAAAAAGCATAATTTTACAAAAGTACCTATTTGACCCGTTACCAATTTTTCATGTGAATTCCTAGTTATACAGAATTGCAAGACATAATATTATTATCATTATCAAAAAGGTATAATTAACAACAATAAAAACAGAGTGAATTTAATAGGTAAGTACCCGACACAATCTACCCGACTATCACCTATTATGAATAAACGATTTGCTGCGAGTAATCAAAGTGCAGCGACCCGCTTATAAGTCTGATATTATAATTTCTAGAAAACATTGCGAGCCCCAATCTTAAGTGTTAACAGTAATACTATCTATCAGCGTATGTAAAGAATATTTACCAAAGACATTACACATAACAAGATTGTGCACTCCCTTGAAAGAACGTGCCACCTAAGAGAGAATATTTGTAGTTACACAGCTGTCCCTTTCAAAGACGTCGTTGTACAATATAATTTACCTACTATACTGCCCTGCTAAGTAAAAACACAGTAATTACCAAAACACAAATGCATCAGAATCGCATTTCAAGTTTGAAACTACCTTATTGTGTGTATTTTTTAATTATTAAAAAATAAAAAAGCCACTGTCGTCACAAATATCTAAATTAATAAAGACAAATATTTCGAAAATTATTGATTACCTGAGATATTAGTGACGACTGCGGGACGCCTGTTTTTTAGTACATAGATGCGATTCTGACACATTTGTGTTTTGGTAATTACTGTGTTTTTACTTAGCAGTGAAGTATAGTAATTGTAATGTACCTATCGGCAATATCTTAGAAAGAGACATCTCTCTTCCAATTTCTATCTCACGTGGTACACTTAATTTTTTCATAGGAATATAGGACTTTAATCCCACGATAGAAAGCATATTTTTGCTTGTATTTTGATCAAAAGTGCATAGTCTTATTTTTGTAAATCAATGTCTTTGATATCTAGACAGACAATTAAACGTCAAACGTGTAGGGTTTTGTAGTGAACACTGTACATTGCATGTTCAGTGTTCAAATGTTCAGTGTTCAAAAAAAGACATTAACAAATGACGGGAATCAACTTTAGTTGTGTATTTTTTCTATCCATCTACATATTGTTTATATCTGTAGGCATAGAGAACGGAACGCCAATTCCTCAATTTCATTATCTTACGATTTTACAGTATCATGTAAAAACATTAAAAATATATATAGAGTAGAAGCTCAAACGAAAAACTGGTAATGAGTCCAATAGAATCGTGGGTCCAAAATAGTTTCGTATCAATCAAATTAGTTTTGCTACTTGCTTAAGAACCGGGGTAGTTGGAAGACATCGCAGTCTAGCGATAAACTCGCCCTCTGTACATTGAATAACTGATATTTTTATGATAATTTGTACTGATTTGAAATAATGTAACCAATGTACAGCGAAAAATAAATATATAAATAAGATGATAAAAAAATTAAAATCCTGAATTTAGGTATATGTGATATTTTACAAATATCTGCTTTTATAAACAGGGCACTAGAAAACAGTTTGACAATTACTTTGTAGGTCGAAACCAGGTTACTGTACCTATTATTAAACACAGTAAAACTCAAACAGTTGGTTTTATTTCCATAAATTAATAATATGGAATTTTACAAAATAAACGACAAGTCCATGAATAAACCAAGGCACTAGAAAACTTACAAAATGAGAGGCCTATTTTTTTTTGCTGACGGAACAGACATGAACTAACGAATTATTCAAATATTCATAGCATTATTTTTTAAAAAAATATATAATTTTTTTAATATTATTTTTATTGTTTGCATCGAATTTAATGTTTAATAAATTATAAGATCGTTACACTAGGTGGCTCTCCTACAATAATAACAATATCTATCGTAGAATATAAAGATAACAATTATTATAATATCTGTTTTATGATTATTTCTTTGGTTAGAAGACTTGTTAAACCAGTCTCATTTCCGCTGAACGCTACGTACGAGTAGATATATTATATTTTACTGGAGTACCTACCTTATATTATTACATATCGTCGTTGCATATTCAAAAAGAGGTATGTGCGAACATTTTTATTTAGGTTTACACTTTTAAAATAGTTCATTTAGGCATTAAAATTGTTGATTGGACTTTTTTTTGGCGTGTGATATTATTCTTTTAGTATTAAATTTTAATATTTGATACTAAGAATCACTTTATAAAAAGGTTATGATGTCATTATAAGTAGTTAATTCGGGAAATGTCAATACATCATTGCATTTAAATTCACATACCCCTTTTTGAATATGCAACGACGATATAATTTATCTAGAACCTATGCATGACCATACCACTACTAGCGCCAATATAGGAAAGCAAAACTTTAAGTACTACAACTATTAAGTATGTAGGTACTTTTCTATTATATGTATTAGATTATAGTATGCAGTACGTAGTGCAAGAACATACCACTACTAGCGCCAATGTAGGAAAGCAAAATTTTAAGCACTACATCTATTACTTCTATATCATCACATGTCCCACAAGTGGGGTATTCAGCATATCAGCCACACTTTATAAACATGCAAGGTGTCCTCTCCGTGTCAACCAAAATTTTGACATTCAGTTTGGGTGGTAAACCTTATCGCTGAATTTAAGGTGTAAAATGTCTTTACTTCTTACGGAAAAAATTAGGATACCAAATCTGGTTTCCCACTCTTTTCCACGAGTATTCGAGTGTACTGTAAAACACAGGTGTTCGAAAAAATAGACATTAAATTATACATCTTAAATTCAGCGATGAGGTTTACCACCAATACTGAATGCTTTATTTTTTATTAACAAGGAAAGGACGGTTTGCATGTTTATTGCCTGCTCCTGGTTTATTTATTTATTTTTATTCATTCCTTATTCATTCGTTAACAGCTATTAATAAGCTTTTTTTATACATTAAAAAAAAATATCAAAAGATCCACAATCTTAGAAATCAATTTACATAATAGACATTGGATTAACAATTAAAAAAATACAACATGGAAACATATATAAAACATAAAAACACACACAGCAGGAAGACCTTTGTCATATATATGAAAACACTAGAACTGCAGTGAAGTTAAAAAAATAAAATAAAATCAGTCAGTCTGTCGAGATGAAATAATTGCTCTTCTCAAAATATATTTATACTTGGCCAGACCCACACCATACAAATCCACCAAGTGAGCATATTCATTCCCCGTACGCTGAATCCTATTCAGAACTGATTTGAAATTATATGTGGTTCTGGCATCTTCAACATATAAGGGTAGGGCCTGTCTTGTCACTCTCATTGGAGCTAGAAAATTAATCTGAGACAAGACCTCTGGGCAGTGTATTTGTCCATGTATTATCTTGTACAGGACCATAAGATCAGACAGAGTTCTTCTCTCAGACAGTTTCATCAGGTTCAAAATACCAAACAAGAAATCGTTATCAATATCTTCCACAGGAATACCCAGCCTAAAATTAATGTGTCTGAGAAATTTATGCTCAACCTTAACAAACTTATTTTTGTGCTCCTCAAAAAAATGTTTATGTACTGTAAGTTTTGTAGGTAGTAATTATCACTAGATTAGCTCCATAAGTAGATGGCTATATATTATGTAGGTATCGCGCTAAGGATCGGCGCTATTTTACACCTTCCTCTCGACTAGACACAAGTACTCGCTTTTGAGTACCTATTACTAATAGTAGAACTTGACACTAAGTACCGTGTTGTATACAGGTTTTTATTGTAAATAAAAGATAGACATAAAGTGTGTCGCCACATCGTTCAGTTCTCTAAAGAACCAAAATCAAAATGTGCTGTACCTACATCACAATCTAGTCTACAAGATCGTATAGATGATACATGAAATATCTTAGTATAACTGCATAATCTTTACATATAAATTTCATTCAATAGTGAGTGTTATGATGACGTATATTGCAACCTAATTGTGTTTTGCGAAATGCATTTTATGGTGAAATCTAGGCAAAATTCACTTGATTGCGGGTGCATTGCCATAAAACAAAACAAGAAGAAGTTGAGTTCATGATCCTATATTATCTAGGAGGAAAAAGAGCTACATTCGATAAATGAAAGGCCCGCGTGTGACATATTTTTTTTTTTAGAAAAAAATGTACCTACTTACTTTTGTCTATTCAAAAAATTATGTCGGGTTTCAAGGAAGATGGTGAGATGTGTAGCTTTTGATTTTCTTCTGATAATGTATACTGTATATAGCTTTAAACTAAGTTATCTATGTATGTTTTTGCGTAAACAAGTCGCCTGTTTGTTTATTCATCATATTATTATAAATAGAATACAAACAACCTTGCCTCTATCAACTTTTCTTACAACAATCATTTTAAAGTGGAAAATAACTGGGCGTTGTTTGGAAAAGCTTTGCAATTTTCCAGAGACAACCTTCTATTCTGCACGAGACATACACATGCATTTCAATATTACGTACCTACTGAATAAACATCACATTAAATGTTTGTATTTTTCTCGTACAACTCGTCGGTTATATAGTGATATGTATGTTTTGAACAGTTATACATTAACGTAATGATATATTATTGGATAAAATAATGTCTTTCTTCATTTCTTGGAAAGCGATAGAGGAAAAATACAATTATGTATTACCATTAAAGCATTAGGTAATCTATTGGCATACTGATTATTTGAATATTTCTAGAAAAACATGATATTTAGATTATATCATATTGCATGGTGATTATATAATATTTTCATTTTATTTACATATTTTATTTTAGTTTACAAAAACACGGCACAGGCTATTACATGTTTGGATACAATTTGAATAACACACTGAGAAAAATACTAACGAAATTTCACAACGAATCATTGGTACGTACTATCAGATTAGGACCAGAGATAGTACAAACGATTCATTAGTACGAATCTATAATATTAACTTTTAGCAAACAAATTGTTGATATATTTACCAATGATTTGTTTGCGAAATGTTAATATTATAGATTCGTACTAATGAATTGTTTGTACTATCTCTGGTCCTAATCTGATAGTACGTACCAATGATTCGTTGTGAAATTTCGTTAGTATTTTTCTCAGTGTATAAACAACAATAACAGTGACAAAAAAAAAACAATAAACTTATAGCACCAACAGACCAACGGTAAACAGAGAAACGTTAACAAATAAAATTATATGGTGAGAACAATTATTATAGTAATCAGTTGTTAACTAAACTAATGTTCATGAATTTTTGAAACCTCTATGTACTAGATATTATCAAAATTTTACAGGTGATCAAAAAATCTGTTTTGCTGAATGACATTTTCTACGTGTCTTATTCATTTCGTCACGTGGAAGATGTCTTTGAAATTCAATTGTTTTCAATTTCGACGCGTGTTTTGAAAAAAATTACAGAATCATTTTATAAGTAAATGTGAGTCTTCACGAGTTTAAATTTCAATCAATATTTTTTCCGTGGATATCTCAGCGTTAAGCTTTTTCGTTATTTTGTTTGCTTTATTGCACATTTAATAATACTTTAATCACACACTGTTTATATTATTATATCAATAATTTGTTGGATTCACTTATCTATAAATTTGTATCTAACAAGCCTCTCCTTAGTTATTTGATACTGGAATTAATCACATGAGTATCTCACTGTTTAGAATAAGAAACATTTTGTTGACATTTAACCGTAAGGTGACGGACGATGAAGAAAATTAATTCCGTTAAAATGTTGATTAGTTTTCTAAAACATGTAATTTTTTAAAGTGAAAATGTTTTCCTCCTTTTTTTTGTATAAAAATAAAAAACATTGGAACGCAATTCTCACTTCCTCCGATTAGATTTGTCATAATTTTATAATATTGGGTAGACATGGTTCACCTATCCTTATAGATCCAAGATTATGAAACTGAAAAAAACTGTACATTTCTATTTCTGTCTTTAATATTCAAAGATATATTTTGAAAATGTTGCTTATTTACTTGTATTTATTTATATCGTTGTAAAAATCGATTGTAGGTATATATTTTTTTTTTTTATTTAATCAAGTTATAAAGATAACTACTATTAATGAAACAAGAATATTAAAAAAAAAACAAATAAATTTTGGATCAAAAATACGGAACAAAGTGAGATTGCATGGAAACGGCAGTTTGTTAAGATTATAATGCTTTAAAATTCCTAACTAATTGTGCAATCTGCCTTATTAAAACTTAAGACTCGTAATTGGTTCAAATGAATTGAAGTTATTTTTGTAACCACAAGGAAAAAAGTCTGTTTGCATGGGATGGAAGATTTGATTTGAAGGACATTGAAAGAAGAAAAGTCGCCGGTGCTAGAGTGAATGGTGCACTTCGACCCATTGTTAGCAATAGCTGTGTGTCGAACATGGCAAAAATGCTAGTGCACAATACCATTCTGGTACCGACACTTATGTATGCAAGCGAAACTTGGACGTGGTTAAAAAAGGATGAGAGTGGAATAAATGCTGTGGAGATGCGTTCACTGAGAAGAATGGTTGGTAAAACGCGAGATAGAGTGAAGAATGAGGATATCAGGAGAATGAGCGGATGTGAGAGGAGTGTTGTGGACAGAATGCGTGTACACAAGTTGAGATGGTTTGGACATGTTGAGCGAATGCAAGATGAAAGGATGACGAAGAGGATGTATTTATCTGAAAGAAGGGGTGTGAGGAAGCGCCGACGTCCAAGAACCACGTGGCTTGATCACGTGGACCAAATTCTTAAAGACGGACGCGTGCTGAGTAAGAGAAATCGGCGTGCATGTATGAGAAACTGGATGAATGTAGAGGAAGCGAAAGAAGTATGTAAGGATAGATCTATATGGCGTTCCGTTCTCTCTGCCTACCCCTCCTGGGACATGGCGTGAGGGTATAGTATAGTAGTATAGTATAGAATTGAAGTTTTTTAAAACCATTTTTTAAGAATACATTTCTGAATTTATAGTTAAATATTTATGAAAAATGGATTTAAAGGTGAATGCCTCATGTGTGATAATTTTAAACGAAAAGAAAACAATGACAAACAAATTCGATATAATACTTATATTCTTAAACATTATAAAATTGCATCGATCAACCTTGTTCAAGTCCATCAAACTTATCATCAATCGGACTCAGATCTTAGAAAAATCAAACTCACAAACCTTCTGAAAATAGACGAAAATTCCAATTTAAATACAAATGAGTCGATGAATAATATTATCGATTTTTGTAGATTGTTTTAATTATTTTAATTTTTGAGTGAACATTTTACGATTTATGAAACATGTCTACGGATGTTTACAATAAAATTAAATTGTTTAATTTTAATGTCAAATCAATATATTCCGCTGAGATTTTGCGGATGCCTTGTGTTAGGTAAAACAATAATATAATAATATTAATAGTATTAGCGTAGATATATGTTTATTAAAATTACTATTTTATTGTTTTTACTATAATAAAATATTGCACGTTCATTAAAATAAATAATACTTAAATTCATAAATTTTAAACTAGACTTAATTAATAATACATTCACCCGGCGTTGGTCTATCTCTTCCATTCTCATATTCAATTTGGAATATCAAGCATATGTATATGCAACATTGTCTATGAAAATTAAATTGTTATTTGATTATCATTAAGACATTAACTTCTGGATTTTTTGGACTGCTACATTTTATCTAATGTGGAAAGAGGAAATCTTGAGAGTACAATTATTGAGAGCTCTCTCAAAAAAGTCTTAGTTTAGGATTGTCCAAAGAAAATGTATAATCTTTCAATATCGTTCTTACCTTTATCTTTTCATGATTTTAAACTACTATGACAACTAATAACGTAATGAGACTAGTCTTTACTTTACTCAACAAAATCTGTTGTAATATTTATTATTAATGTTAGAGGTCAAGAAGCTGTCCATACATTTGCTCTGCGGGGTATCAAGGATAATATTACTACATATTTTTATATTATATTATTACCATAGACATCATAGTATTTTGTTGGTGTTCTGATACACATTATAAATATATTATTATTTTACGTATATAATAATAACTAATTTAATTAACATATGTGCTCTGAGCTCTCCCAACGATTTGATATAGTAACGTTGTAAATACATAAATTAGAATTTTTACATCTGATTTAAATTAAGACTTACACTGTTCCGAGTCGTAAAGATGTTCTTGCAAAAAAAATAAACATTGATATGAATTTATTTATTTACATATTATTTTAGCAAAGATAGAAACTATCGTAATATTATTACAAGTAACATTTCATATTGAGGTGGTTTTTTTCCACAAAATGGCGCATCTCAAAAACAATGTCAAGCTGTTATTACTGTATTAACATTTACAGAATAGTACAGAGCAACAAGTGGACCAGCAAAGTCCCCAATAGTTTCTTATTAACTTACTAACATTTGCAGACATAAGCCCTACTCGTATATCTTCAGGCACTTTTGTCCTGGGCCCTTTGCATACACTCAACAGCGATTCTTCTAATGCCATCAGACCATCATGTGGAAGGTCTCCCTCTATTTCTTTTCTCCACTCCATTACCCTTTTTGATATTTCTCTATCATTACCAATATGTTAATCAAAGAACCAAACAATAATTAAGTTTATTAACTTATTCAGTCGTTTAATATAGTTTTAGTAATGAAAGTAAATAAATATTATAAAATAAACATTATTTCATAGTTTAGCCACACTAGCCTTATGGCTGTATCGTGATAAAAATGTCAAATATAAAAAAAACAGCACTATTTTTTGTCACAACAAGTTTACAATTTAAACACTTTCGTCAAAATAGCTTGATATTTTCAATTATGGAGTTCGTTCTTGCGTTTTATGGAAGCTTATAAATTAATTAATTGTTCTTCTATTTTTAAAAGTTTAGTAATTGATTAACTCTACATCTATTTTATTAGAGCTTATTAATTAATTAATTGTTTATTTATCCCAAATAGAAATAGTTGCTTATATAGTTTGCAATAAATATTTCTTGATTGGTGAACCTTATATTGTGACAGTGAGAATGGTGTAATTGGTGAACGTTGTTGTACATGGAAACCAAGAGTGATCACATTATAGTCATCCTAGAGCGAATTCATAAGCGTCGGGACGTCTTTCTCACTTCTTCCGATTAGATTTTGCACAATGTCACACTGTGCAAACATGGATCTTCAACTAATATGTCTGATTAATTATGGCAATAAAGTTTAGAGAAAATCAAATTCTGTTTCAAAACTTAGTATACCTATTAATATTTTCATATATATCGCTACGAAAATATGCGGACCGCATGTATGATTCTTCTAAAAAAAACAATCAAATCTAACCCCACACGATGTGAGGGCTTTTTAAAAGTTTGACTAAATATAATGAGTTATAAAATATAATAACAAATATGAAGTTGTATTGAAAACTTCTAACATACACCTGGATAGCTCAGAAGTAAAGAGACTCCTATATAATTATATATATCCACGTTTGCAGAGCAAAAAACATTTTCCTCCCGGGTCAGCTACGTACATGGGCAGCCCAGAGACCTTATTGGATCTAAAAAATAATAGGTATATAATATGTCTTTGGTTTTAACAATGTATCGAACATGGCTTAAATGCTGGTGCACAATACCATCCTGGTACCGACACTTATGTATGCAAGTGAAACTTGGACGTGGTTGAAGAAGGACGAGAGTAGAATAAATGCCGTGGAGATGAGTTCACTGAGAAGAATGAATGCCACCATTCTCATTATCACGAAACTATGTAGATTCTTGAATCGAGAAATATTTGTTGCAACCATATTTACCTATTTTTTTAACGTCTTTAATGTTATTGATTGAGTCGACGTTGATTTTGTAAAACTCCATTATATTGATATAATGAAAACAAAATTGTTTTTGGTTTTACTACGATTTATTTGTTAAATAAGTAACCAGGTTTCGACCTATGAGGTCATTGTCAAACTCGTTGTCAAACAACTCAAAAAAAAAAAGTTTGACAATGACCTCATAGGTCGAAACCTGGTTACTTATTTAACAAATAAATCGTAGTAAAACCAAAAACAATTTTGCTACTACTACTACTATACTACTATACCATCATGGCGTATCCCACAAGTGGGGTAGCCAGCAGACCATCTGCATATAAAACATGCAAGCTGTCCTCTCCGTGCCAATATAAAAACAAGACATTCAGGATGGGTGGCAAACCTCATCGCTGAATTTAAGATGTAAAATGTCTTAATTTTTTCGAACACCTGACTTTTACAGGACACTCGAAAACTTACAGAGAAGAGTGGGAGACCAATTCTTTACCGGGTGGTTCACGGGATAACAATTTTGTTTTCATTATATCAATATAATGTGTGTAAAAGGTGTGCTATTAGTATTGTTACCTGTTTTTAATATTAGTATTGAACGGGCGGTACTTGTTAATATTATATTATTATACATCATATTTTTTCAGAACATAACCGCGAAATGATAGACAGCACACTGTGCCCACTTGAGTACATATTATATGCATAAGGATGCCTATGTATACTATAAGTACGGTATTGATATTGCATATGCATACAAAATGTAGATGTATTTAGTGTGGAATACCGTGGGCCTGGATGTAAATTGTATTGGCTGCGAGTGCCTGTGTATATTTTGTTGATTTTGTGTAGAATGTAATAGTTATGTATTATTTGTATAGATATACAGTAAAGAATAGAATAAATGATTTAATGTGAGATTGGAGTAAGTTTTGAAGGTGTATAAAAATTGTCATAGAATGATTTAACATTGTAAAAGGCGAAAGCCGTTTATTATATATGAATAAATAAATAAATAAATAAATATCAATCAGTCTTTAATGTTCTTCGTAGGAATAAAAAATATTTGCGCTATAAGATTTCATTTCAAGTTCATATATTTTTATTGAGATAATAAAAAAACACATTAAAAACAATTATATATACAATAAACACAATTATACAAATCTTTATAATATCTTTTTTTTACCCTAAAAATTGTGCAGAGCTCGTGCTTTTGATTTCTTGAATAATTTACAATTCTTATTTCAATTGATTGTATATTTTGTGATGTTGTTGATTTTATCATGATTTTCTTTTCTTACTATTTATTTTTTATTATTTCATATTCTTAATGTACCTAATAATTAAATTTTTTACCAATTATTTTATTCTTATTATAATATTTTCTGATTATACTGTTTGATCTTCGACACCGTAGATCAATTTACACATTGTAATGTCATCGTTATGGCGAAATTGATAAAACATTTGTATATATATAATATAATATGAAGGTGAAGGTTTTACTCCATTTCACTGCGTACAGTCGGGCAGAGACTTGGCTCATGCCTTTGCATACGGAACGAGGCTTGGCCCGTCACCGGAATATGCAGTTTGGATTTGTCGAAGGGATGTTATGTTTCGACATTGTGCGCATGTGTCTCATCAGGACCATCTTACATAATGGCCGACACAACATCAAATCCAGTATGCGAGGAGCATCGCATATTATGAAGACTGTATGATCTAATTTTCATGAAATGGAGTAAAACCTTCACCTTCATACTGTCTCCT